>VZTY01000835.1:0-13380 GCA_013400935.1 Turnix velox | reverse complement strand
GCCAGGTTCTTCTCAGTGACCTCCAATGATAGGACTCAGTGCAATGGGTACAAGTTGACACACAAGAGGTTCCACAGAAATATAAGAAGAAACTTTTTCACAGTGAGGGTGACAGAACAGTGGAACAGACTGCCCAGAGATGTTGTAGAGTCTTCTTCTCTGGAGATATTCAGAACCCACCTGGACACTTTCCTGTGTGACCTGAGCTAGGTGTTCCTGCTCCAGCAGGGGGATTGCACCAGATTGATAATCCCTATTATTTTGTGATTGTCTGATTTGCACTCACAGCCCTCTGGCAGATTCATCTCTGCCAAAACCCACAGAGGTTGAGTTAGAGGGGGTGAGCAGTAGCACAGCAGATCAGTGCTGAGCACAGCCCTTGGACGGAGGACTCTCACATAATTCCCTTAGCAGGCTTTTTATGTATGGGATTGTAATATGTAGGAATAATTCACATGTTCCACATCATCATTTTTATGGATAGAGTCACTATTTGCAGACATATCTTAAACTTTTAACAAAGACTTTACTTGAAGTTCTCTACTGAGCAGTTCCTGGACATGCAGCTTTCCCTGATTTCTCACCCTAAATGGCACAAGGACACTGTGTCATACAATTTAGTCGCTTATTTAATTATAATTTATGATCTACCTTCAATTCCATGTACTCCTGCTCTTCCTTCTGCAGGCCTGAAAGTTTATCATCCAGTCCTCAGGCTGGTCATGAGACAGACTCATGTGCAGAAAATACTGGGGAGCTGGAGGTCAAAGGAAAGACAGGATGGAAATATGGCTGGGGCTTTCCAAAGTGTTCACACCAGGCTTAGCATTCCCACGAGGACAGCAAGAAACCAGAGCTGGCTTTGCAGAAATGGGAGATGTGTGTTCTTGCAGAGCTGCTCTTCCATGGCTCAGATCAGTTTTCCCTCTGCAACATGAGCTGAGGATCTCCCATCTTCTATTTTTATTCCAGTTTTGGGTCACTCTGAGTTTCCAGAAAGGTTTACCCCCCAGCCTGTGTTACAAATATCACTCATGCCCTCTTCTCAGCCTCTCCCTTTCCACCCAAATCATTTTTATCATCTCTCTTTTGCTTAGAAAGGAATATCCTCCTTCTGCCTTGATCCTGAGGGAACAAATGATGAGTTCCCCTGAGTGTTTGAGTGCTTTGTGGAGCTCCATGAGATCTGGGCACCTTGAATCTCCTTCTCGGGGTCAGCAGAGGAGAGGGGTGCAGTCCACAGAGCATCGGGTGGGAGTTACAAGAAAGGAGCTGGGAAACAAAGGGGGGAAACAGAAATCCAGAGCTCTGACAGTCCCTTGGACTGAGGTTGGGAAGTCATACATAATCCTTTGGAAGACTGGCCTTCCAAAGAAGCCATTGTTTGAGTGCTGGCATGATTTGTGTCTGTGCTTGTGATGGAGGAGTTTCTCTAATCATTTGAGGTCATGGGACTGTGATTTAATTGTGGTGAATTCCAAATAAGAGTGAAGAACCAAGGGGGAGAGAGGAGAGAAGACAGCACAGCTGACAACAGGCAGCCTTAAACCTCTCCATGTTTGTTTGTAGCTACATTCTTGCAAAGGAATAGAGGTCTTTCTGCTTCAAAACACAGGTTCTTATTGAGACACTGGAAGTGGAGACCAAACCAGCTCGTGGGGAAAATATTTTTAAGGAATGCTGCCAACTAGTATCTACTGGCCCTTGCTCAGTAGGTGATTTCTTGACAGGCACTGAGAGGGTGTTTTAATTAACACTTTCAAAACAAACCAAAGCAAGACTGAGGAAAGAATGATTTTTCATCTTTCAGAAGGTCAAAAGGTGTTGAGATATCCTACAAATGGATAAAGTGTGAGGGCCTAACGAGACAGAGAGGCATGTCAAAACACTTAGATCCCTCATCCCCTTAGAGTAGCTATTTTCTTTTTTCTTTGCTGTGTTAAGTAGAGGTATCACAGAAATTAATCTCCTGTTCAGACATGCTCAAGAGATAAGGCAGAGGTGGTGGTGGGTACTTTGTGCTGCATTTGGCCAAAGTAATGGGAGTATTTTAAATAAATAGCCATACGATTATTCTGTGATGTGTTACCCCATTGATATCAGCCCTGCTAATGGATGGCATCACTTTTTATGATGCTGTGGCACTTGCCAGTGGGAAAGGTTAATGAGGCTGTTCCTTAGCCAGGCATCTCCCATCTTCTCTCTTGGAAGTGATAAAAGGAATGGGGAAACCTTTTAAACTCCACTTCTCATACTTCTCCCCAGCAGAGCCCATCAGTCAGGTTGAACTTCACCCAGGGCTCCCTAATGCACTTGGCTTGAACTTTTTAAAACTGCTCAAGTCAGCTTTTGTTCAAGCCAGGACCCCCAGATCAAAATGGTTTTATATGAAAGGGCTTGGTTTACCACAAGGAATGGCATCTCATTTACCAAGCTCACTTCAGAGCCAGCCTGCATGTAAAGAAACCAGTTTCACTGGGCATAAAAGCTTTGAATTTCTCCTTCCTCCTTTTTTTTTCCCCGTCTCCTTTCTTGTAACTCCCACCTGATGCTCCCTCAAAGCTCATCAGGGTCTGTCACCCCACACCTCATTTTATGGGTGGATGGGCACTGCCTGGTCAAACAGCTTCTAAACACAAAAGCAGCAGAAATAGATATTAAAGAAAAAAAAAAACAAAAAAACTTGAGCCTGTTTCAGTCAAAAAGTCATCATAAATCTCTCTCAAACATGAAAATTCAAGGGGAATTTGTTATATTGCAGCTTGTGTTGGATGCAAGGTGGTGATGAATATATTAGTGTGATGCTATTAAGGCTGATTTTTTTCTTTTAAGCTGTTGTGGGAGATGCTCTGAGCTCAATGATGAGCCCACTGCCAGCAAAAACTGAGCCCAGCTCCCAAACTCTCACAGAGAACCTGCAACACCTCCAGGGAAGAATTTTTATTAAGCTGGATGTGTGTGACAAGAGACTTTCGACAGCTTAAATGCTCTTCTAAGGGCTGAAAATAGATAATTTCCAGCCAAATATATTTTCCCCATGCGAGGCAGTACTTCTCTTGATGCAGCTGAAGGTATGAAGGGCTTGCAAATAAAATGTGAATTTGCAGTTGTCTCTGGCTGAAGGTGGCTCAAAGGTTGGAAGACAAGGATAGAAAGATGAGTAGCTGGGATCCCATAGGTGCTGTGGTGATTTCTCCTGTGGAGCTGCCTCCATTTCTTGAGGAGAACATTTCAAACAAGTCCTTCCTACCCTAGAAGATCCTTTCCTACATCATATCAGCATCATTGAGGAGAACAAGCCACAGAATATCAGGGATTGGAAAGGACCTCAAGAGATCATCTAGTCCAATCCCCCTGCTAGAATAGGAACACCTGGATCAGGTCTCAGAGGAAGGTGTCCAGGTGGGTTTCCAGAGAAGGAGACTCCACAGCCTCTCTGGACAGCCTGTTCTAGAACAGATTGTGAGTGTGGGTCTCATGGTTTCATCCATGTGATGACTCCAGCTCAACAAATGGCAACAAACAGGGCTGGAAGCATCTCAAAATGCCATCACAATAGTAATATGCCCTGCTTGGCCCATCAGAATATATAAAGCTTTCACCTCTGGAGCACCTTATGGACTTAGTAATGAATTGATTCAGGTTTTTCAAGCAGCTGGAGCCCAGGGAAGAACAAGCTATCAGTGTTACAGTAAATTGCAGAGGGAAGTGTTCTGTCATTGCCCTGTACAAACAAAGGGGAGCTGCACGCTGGCTGTGGGTGGGTGGTGAGAGCAGCTCTGATGCTGTGATCTGCAGCCTCCTGGAAAAGCAAAAAAGAAAAAAAACCCCACATGATTAAACTCCACTTTTCTCCTCAGTGCTAAACAATTAGTCAGGGTGGAGGCTGGCTTCTGAGAGGCATAAATCTTTCTTCCCTCTGCTTGAATCTCACGCTGATAGGACTTGGGTTTTCCTTATCGGCCTCTGATGGTAAGAAACAAGGA
Organism: Turnix velox; assembly: GCA_013400935.1. NCBI lineage: Eukaryota > Metazoa > Chordata > Aves > Charadriiformes > Turnicidae > Turnix > Turnix velox. Next base: position 9,394 of record VZTY01000835.1, on the reverse strand, counting down.
TCTAGATAAAGTTGTTTATCCCAGTCAGGTACTGGCGTGATGTGACAAAACACACTGGGAGACCAGATGTGCAGAAGTTGGCCACAGCCAGGCTTTTGCTCAGGAGCAGGAAAAATTATTTTCCCTTCTTTTCCTTGGCCTGGCTTTGCCTGTTGTTATTTCCTACGAGCACCTCAGCATTTTCCTCTTGCTGTGGGTGAACTTGTCAGAGCAAAGCCCTATTTTCTTCTCTTCCATGCTGTCTGTTTTCACCCCAGTTTTCAAATTATATCAATAAACACTCCTTAGGATTCAGGAAAAGCTTTCAGCTGCATAGAATGGGTAGAATTTGAGCACATTCTTCTTTCAGTAGCCATAGAATGATTTGGGTTGGAAGGACCTCGAAGATCATCTACTTCCAACCCCCCTGCCATGTACAGGGACACCTCCCACTACACCAGGATGCTCAATGCCTCATCCAGCCTGGCCTTAAACACCTCCAGGGAGGTGTTAAATAATCCCTTCAGCCACACCAGTAACCACTGATCAGGTGTAGGACAGTGCTGACACCTCAGCCTTAAGGTAACTGCTATCTCCTATAGGTCAGAGGAACCACCAGGCACTTACAACCCCCTGAACACCAGTTTGAGGGTGGTTTGAGCATAGTTGGATCAGTGGAAACCTGCTTGCAGCAAGTCGCTCCCCAGATGCATCAAATTCACCTCTCATTGTGGGGAGATTCATTGCAAAATAGAAAGATGGTTTTCATGGACGTCTTTGCTCTTTTGAGGATTTTTTTCTTGAGTATTTTTTTTAGGATTTTTTTTTAGGATTTTATTTTTAGGGGTTTTTTTCCAGTTGATGCTTAGAGGGGACCTCATAGTAATTTATCAATACCTGAGGGGGTCCTACAGAAAGGCAGGGGTAGGACTTTTTAACAAGATATGTGGTGGGAGGACTAGAAATAATGGATGTAAATTGGAAGGGGGTAGATTCAGGCTAGATATAAGGAAGAAATTCTTTATAGTGAGGGTGGTGAAACACTGGAAGAAGTTGCCCAGAGAGGTTGTGGATCCCCCTTCAACCCCTGGAGGTGTTTAAGGCCAGGGTGGATGAGGCATTGGGCAGCCTGGTCTAGTGGGAGGTGCCTCTGATATGGCAGGGGGGTTGGAACTAGATGGTCTTGAAGGTCCCTTCCAACCTGAACTATTCTATGATTCAATTTCAGTCAAAGCTAGACAGAGGAGAATAAGCACAATAAGATAATGTTTTTTTGATCCTGATCAAATGTTTACTCTATTAAATAAGTAATTAAGGAAAGAAGGAGTGGAGCTGCTCCCTCTCATCCATCTGCAGAGTGCTTGTAATCTCCAAACACAAAAGAGATAATAAAATGTCTACATAATCTTCCCTTTTAATCCTTTTGATGAGGAAGTTTTCCAAACCCTGGCTGTACCTGCAGCAATTAATAACGCCACATCCCAGCCCATAGGATTCCTTCTGGGGGGCAGCCCATTGTACACGCAGGGCGTGAAGCACTTCATTAACCAATCTGAAATGAAAGCATTCAATCTTAATCCTGTCATCAGGGTTGCCTAATTAGAGGAATTTGTAGATTTATGAAGCTGCTATTTTTAACAAAAGCCCAGCACATTCAGTGCCTTGGCCCCCTCGGCGCGGCGGAAGTGATGTCAGCGCTCGCCAGAGCGAACATGAATTATGTTTACAATATCCCAGGAGAACTTTTGTATTTTTCAACTCCCACAAGAAGAAAACCATCATCTCTTTCCCTTCAAATAGAAAAAAAAAAAAAAAGAAACCCTCTAGGCAGGGATCCAAGTCATTTACACAAGCCCAAGCTTTGTTTTTCTTTCACATTTTAATAGGATATGTGACGGAAGGATTAGGAAGAACGGATGTAGATTGGAAAAGGGGAGCTTCAGGCTGGAGAGAAGAAAGAAATTCTTTACTTTGAGGGTGGTGAGACACTGGAACAGGTTGCCCAGAGAGGCTGTGGATGCCCCCTCAATCCCTGGAGGCTTTTAAGGCCAGGTTGAGGATGAGGCACTGAGCAACCTGGTGTAGTGAGAGGTGTCCCTTCCCATGGCAAAGGGGTTGGAACTGGATGATCTTTAAGGTCCCTTCCAACCCAAACCATTCTTTGATTTCATCTTCCAATATCTTTTCCCACCTCCTTTCATTGCTGATCTTCTACAAATCTGTTTCAAGGCAGCAGGATACATTTTCTTGTTAAGACTGGAATAAAATTGTAGTGTTCCAATAAAGTCATCAGAAATGACCCTCATTTGCAATGCTGTTGGCATTAGGAGATTGACACCTCTAAACATCTAAAAAATGAGTTTAGCTCACAAAAGATGGGGAATTTGTAGGAAAGAATGGTCTCCTGTTGGCCCATTGGCACTGTTTGCACCATCCCCTGCCTTTCCTACTTCTCACAGCCAATTTTTTTTGCAAAACTTCCTCGTAAACATCTTGTTTGTACAATGAAAGATCTCCAGGAGCATCCATGAAATAGACTCAACCCTTTCCTTCCCCCTTCTGTTTGAAATCCTTGTCCATACTGGAAAAGGGGGGAAGAGGGAAAAGGTCCTGGTTTCATACTGGAGAAGGAGAAAGGTCCCAGTTTCAAAATCCATTTGTCCTCCAAGAAGTGACAGCAACATTCTGGATTTCACCTGGCAAAAATCAGACAAATAAAACAAACCCAAGAAACCAAAACTAATATAATTTTAAAAGAACAAAAATCTGAGCTCAAGGTATTTTCGGTGTTTTATTCTTAACATATATTGATGAAAACCTTTTAGGATTATCCCTATATTTAGCCATGGCAAAAAAACTTTGCACATCCCCACACTGCCATCACTGCTCATTTAAAAGCCTAAGAGCTTGATTTGTGACAGGTTTTCTTTCTAATGCTGCTGTTTTCCTTCTCATGAATTATAGATCCAGCTCTCTATGTACAGTGTTGGTGGCAGAGGAAAACTAAGAACTTCTCCTGATGAAGAGAAAAAGAATAAGATAGAAAACTGCAGTGTAACAAAGGACAAATTTATTGATTTGGGGTGATAGAAAATCCTTTCTGAATCTTGACTGGCAAGAAGTCCTCAAATCCTCTGCCAGATTTGGCCTTATTCATACTGGGGGGAAGGAACTATTACCTTCAGCGGGAGTTTGGAGGGTTTTTTTTCTTCCAGCTGACCAAATAGGAGAAATTAAAACCCATCCCAACATTTATAGGCCAAATCTTCTCCTGTCCAGCAGGGGTGACCCCTCACTTTATAGTAATTTATCACAGCCTCTCCCAAACTAAATATTCCTTTGTGAGATCTGACCTGGACTCCATCCACACCCACAGCTCAACATGTTTTACTACCACTGACCAACATTTCTCTGCTGGATCTTTACTCCTCCTTTCAGGGGACGTTGTGGGCAAGGAAAAACATTCCTTTTCTTGAGTTCCTTCCCTCCCACGATAAAGAGCTGGTGTTGGTAGAAGTGGGTGGATTTTTACACACCGTAAACCAAGGCAACGTGAGTCTCGCACCCAAAAAATAGAGAGCAGGAGTAAACTATGTCAGGGATTTTTGCTTGGAAACCAGAAATGCTTTCAATTTTTAAAATGTTTTTGCTTGGAATACAAAAATGCTTTCAATTTTTAAAATGTCTTTGCTTGTCTTCTGTCTCTGCATTTCCATGAGTCTATTAATGCACTTCAGAATGAAATCTGAATGGCATGGGGGAGGTTTTGTGTTGCTGCAGGTATTTGTGCCTCCTCTTTTTCTCTTCTTACACACAGAATCTTGCCAAACTATGCTTCTTTTTTTTTCCTCTCTTTTCTTTATCTCTGTATCCTCCTTTTCACATGAGCTGACAGCCTGCTATGTCTGTGTTCTGGCAATTTCTCTTGCAAACTTCATTCCAGAAGGAAGGAATGCAAAAGGCCAGATAGTCAAACATAGCTTTGCAAATACTTTAAGCTTCCTTTCCTCTTGTCAAAGCATCCTAAAATAAATGCATGCTACACCTATAGCCTGAATAACTTTTACAAGGCAGAGCTTTCATAAAAAAAGTATAAATCACTGCAAAGATAAGAATGCAAAGGAATAAACTTGTATATACAATTGAGCTGCAGAGGTATGAAGGTCTGGAGGGTGGGACCAGGATACTATTTTCTCATTGTTTCCTCACACAGAAACCATCCTCTTCGTCAAAGCCTGAGCAACTTACAGGAATATAGTTTATCCCAGTGCCTGCTTCTGGCATGAGTAATTTTGCCATCTCATCCTTCTCCCTAAACCCACGCAACATGAGGTAGAGACTTTCACATTTTTCCTTGATGTTCACTTCCATCTGTTCTGCCACAATTAGGGCAGAAGGATTAGCCCCACTGAATGACCAAAAAATGCAACAAGGAGAGGAAAAAGAAAGAGGGAAAGTGACTCTGAGAACCAAAATACTTCATAGAAAAGAAAGATCAATTAATGCTGAGGAGCAGAGTGTTGTGTTGAAACTCATCATGATCAATGATAGTTATTTTTTTCTCAGTAGCCAGGATGGTGAGGTTGTATCAGTGGTAAATTGTATTTATCAGTGTGGCCTTATCTTCTGAAGATTGGTGGGTGATTTATCTTTACAAGGAACATGTCATGATTTAGGCTGATATTTTGGTGTTCCTGGAGATGCCAGGAGCTGCCAGATAGGTCTGAAGCTGCTGCAGCTCATTTCTCTCCAGCATCCTCTGACAGACTGCTGTTAGTTTTGTGGGATGCTGGATAGTGATGGACATCAACTAATTCCTGATGTCCTAAAGGCAGAGTTAGAAATTCTCACAGGGTTCCTTATAAGGGAAGAAGAAAGCCTAAAAACTGTACTTCTGGAAGAGGCAGAAACAGTTGGTCTGTCCAAGTCTTGCAGAACTCTTTCAGGAGGACCCAAGCTGTGCTCTGTGCAGCCCCTGTGGCTGGGTGGAAGCAGCTGTTGGGATGACAGCCCTGTCTCCAGCTGGCTGGGAAAGCCACCTCCCCAAGCACACTGCTCACCCCACTGCTGTCCCCACACTTCCAGAGAGCCCAGCTGGTCCTGTGGCACCTTCTCAGCTTGGACCCAGCCACGTCCACCCTCCATCTCAGTCCAAGGAGCTGCTTGTCATTAGTTTGGCAGCATCAGCCTCCAGGAGACAATGAATGGCTTGAGAACAAATAAACCAAGAGTGTCAGAGATATTGTTGGATGAGCAGGCTGATATTTGAGATGAGCTAAATTGAATTATGATTGTTTAAAATTCTTTCTAAGCCTTTTCTATGTTTTCTCCTCTGGTTCTCCACCACCACCCGTGTTCTTAGGGCTTTCAAATCGCCGCTCTGCGGATGAGCTTGGCAGCAGAGGCTGCCTGGGAATCGCCTGTGCTGGAAGCCCTCAGAGCCCCAGAAGCCCATCATGAATCCAGGCAGGCTTCCATTGGAAACCAGCCTTTGATTCACCAAAAGCTTGACATAGCTGAGATCCATCAGATGAAACAATTTTGGGTTCTGCGGAAAGGGAATTGCTTCCAAAAACTATTCAAACCAGCTCTAACCACTACATCTTCAGCAGTGATGAGCTGCTACCTCTTAATCAACCCCAAGAATAGCTAGATTAGATATTTCTCTCCATTTTGAACAAATTATGGTGTCCTGAAACAAATACTTGTGGGTGGCTAAGTTAGTCTTTACAAATGTACAAGCTAATTTGGGTTAATTGTCAGTTAATCAGCTCAGAAAATGAGGCTGAGGCATTTCTCAAGAAGTGCTCGCAACAAAACCAGAAAGACTTGTGATGTTTTTGAGGCAAAAGAATAACAAAACTAGCTTTTAGGCTACTTCTGCACTTCATCAAAAGGAAGGCAAGAGGAAAGAGATCAAGTGTCCCCAGTTTCTCCTGGAAAGCAAGATCCTAATGATTACTTGAGGTGGATCCCACAGTGGTATCAGCTGTTGTAAGCAGTGATGTTCATGATGAATGATGAACTTGTGAGGAAAAAAAAAAAAGACAGAGTGAACAAGGCTTTCAGGAGTATTTCCAAAAGGAAATTGTTATCCTACTTTGATTTTGATAGGGAATTCCATGGATTTGGAGATAATTGTCTTAAAAGATGTCCTCTCTTAAGGAAGGAATAACATCTTACATGAGGGAGGTGTCCCTGCCTATGGAAGGGTGGGTTGGAACTAGATGATCTTTAAGGTCCCTTCCAACCCAAACTATTCTATGATTCTGTTCTATGTCTCTCTTGGATTGACTTCATCTACCCCTTTGAATGTTGAAACAATGGATGTGTTCATTCTGAAGGCAACACTTTGGTGTTCCTCCACCACTCACATATCTCTAGGTCATCAAAATGAGACACCAAAATGAGACATCAAAATCCTGCACCTGCTGCTCTTGGGAAGTACATCCTCTGGGGGACCATGCACTTCACCCAAGTAACCAGCATTAAAATCCAGCTGTTGTAAGGTCTGGTGGTGGTGATTCAGTAGGTGGCACTACTCCCTTTGAGTCAGAACCAACACTCTGAAGTTGGGGAGCTTTGTGCTGCAGCATCTGGCATCTTTCAGCTGTCACATTAAGAAGTTCCTCATGAAAGAGCACATTATTAAGGATCCCATGGCATGTTTCACTCAGCACTACTGGTGCACCGAGGAGGGCTCATTACCTTCTGCCTCCTAAATTTTCTCTTTCCATCAGAAAAGGAGATTTCCCTTCTTCCAGGCGTGACTGGTGGTTGGGTTTAATTGATTCAAACTTCCACACCCGAAGCTGTCTGCGCTTCAGTGGGAGGGTGTAGCTGAAGGAGTGTGTTTTTGTAGGATAATTGGATGCTTTTCAGAAGGGCAGTGCATCAATGTCAATCATTTTTACTACGTTCCTCGAGCTGCTTTGTATGCACTACGTGAACCAAGTGTTTGTGTTGGATGGGAATTCGTGGGTGGTGATATGAGCAGAGACCTGGTTAGAAGGAACTGAGACCAGGGATCTCTGTTTGTTGCAGAGTGGGTTGTAATTGTGTGAATTATCCATGAAAGGCTGAAATCAATCCTAGAGGATGGTGGGAGACATCTCCCCAGGAGTAGAAGTGGCAATGTTGTTGTCAATGGTGAGATTAGGAAAGATGATGAACTCCCTGATATCCATAACACATAGAGAATGAGCTCCAACTGTGATAGGGAAGACTATTAACAGTAGAATCACCCTTGTTAGAAGAAATGAAAGGCTTTGGCCTGTTTATCTTTGAAATGATGGCTCTGAAGAACTGCATAAATACACCTGGAGTTAAGAAAATTAATTGCTGAAGCTAAAGAAAGCATTAGAAGAAAAAAATGGCACTAAAATAATGATGAGTATAATTAGGCTGGATATCAGGTAACTTCCAGTTACTTCCAGCCACCAGAGCAGTTGGGAACCATCTTCCTCTGGAAACACTGAGAGCAGAGAGACTAATACAATCATAGAATAGAATAGTTTGGGTTGGAAGGGACCTTAAATATCATCTTGTTCCAACCCCCTCCAGGGATTGAGAAGGAACCCACAACCTCTCTGGGCAACCTGTTCCAGTGTCTCACCACCCTCACAGTAATGAATTTCTTTCTTATCTCCAGCCTAAATCTCCCCTCTTCCAATTTGCATCCATTACTCTTAGTCCATCATCATGTATCCTATTAAAAAGTCCTACCCCAGAATTTCTGTAGACCCATTCAGGTATTGAGAAGCTACTATGAGGTCCATCCTGAGCCTTCTCCAACTTGCTCCAGCAGCTCCATGTTCTTCTTATGTTGAGAGCACCAGAATTGGACACAATATTCCAGGTAGGGTCTTGCCAGAGCTGACTAGAGGGGCAAAATCACCTCTCTTAACCTGCAGGTCACACTTTTCTTGATGCAGCCCAGGATTTTTTTGGCCTTCTGTGTTGCAAATAGTTTTGAAGACAGACCTTAACTAGCTTATGAAATGGTTTCTGTGATGTAGCTGATAAACGCAAAACCTATTTCAGCCTGATTTTGTGGTCACTCTCAAACAAATAACCAAGATTATCTCCCTAAGTACATTGTGGCTCCTCTCGTGCCCTCTTGCTATGTCTCCATCTGCTCAAACCTGTGCCTGGTGCCTGTGGTATGCTTTGTACTGCTTGGCACCTCTAATCCTACCTCCCTTTGAATCACACTCCAGGCTGGTTTGTGTAAGGCACTGCTGAGGTGGAAAAGAATGAGCTGAGCATCTTACACAAAGGCAAAGGAAAAGCTCCTGCTACAGGAATGCTCTGGCAGCCATCCACCCCTGGGAGATTTAACTTGGAATGGACATAAATGGGGAAGGGTTGTCCTCCTGAAAGAGCCCAGGAATGCCACCAGGCTTGCAGTCTGTGCTCACACCAGGCAGACCTCATAGGACATCTATGCCTTAGGTGTGTGAATCTATTCATAGAATCATAGAATGGTTTGGGTTTGAAGGGACCTTAAAGATCATCTAGTTCCAACCCCCCTGCCATGGGCAGGAACACCTCCCACTACACCAGGTTGCTCAATGTCTCATCCAACCTGGCCTTAAACCCCTCCAGGGATTGAGGGGGCATCCACAACCTCTCTGGGCAACCTCTTCCGGTGTCTCACCACCCTCACAGAAAATAATTTCTTTCTTACCTCCAGCCTGAATCTCCCCTCTTCCAATTTGCAGCCATTACTCCTAGTCCTGCCATCGCATATCCTATTATAAAGTCCTACCCCTGCCTTTCTGTAGCCCCCTTTAGGTATTGATAAGCTACTCTGAGGTCCCTCCTGAGCCTTCTCTTTTCTAGGATGAACAATCCCAACTTCTTCAGCCTGTCCTCGTAAGGCAGTTGGTCCAGCCCTCTCATCATCTTCATGGCCCTCCTCTGGACCTGCTCCAACAACTCAATGTCCTTCTTACGTTGAGGGCTCCATCACTGGACACAATACTCCAGGTGAGGCCTCACCAGAGCTGGGTCATCACACAGGGGTGACATCCCCAGCCAAATAGTGATGCTCAAATGTTTTATGAAACCTGTTGTAAAAAGAACCCACTGAGGTGCCTATTTCCAAGCAAAGGTAGAGTTAATGCTAAGTTCAGTCTAAGAAAAGATGAAAAAAGTCAGAAAATAAACCCAAGTGTCTCCATCCTCTGCATTGCATGGCCTGAAGAGTCCAACTTTCAGCAGATTTTCCTGCTGTTTTTCCAGAAGCCACTGGAGATTTTTTTAATTTGCTCTCTTAAAATATTTGTAATAACACGTCTCTCTTCAAGAGGCAGGAAGGATGATGTTTCAGCTCCTGCTAAAATCCAGCCAGCAGAGCAGTGGGGAGAGCATTTATCCTTTCTATTCCCATCTACTGGTGGGCTCTTTTTTT
>VZTY01000833.1:36694-81568 GCA_013400935.1 Turnix velox | reverse complement strand
CTTATATCCAGCCTGAATGCTCATGTTAAAGGAGAACATTGGCAATGGATGCTGGGGATCATCCAGTGGCTACAATTTCCCAGTTTAACTCTTTGGTTGATTTATTAAGTAGTAATTGGGGAATCTGATGCAACAAATAGCTGGAAATTCTGCTTGGCTGAAATGGAACACTGCACCTGAAATGGGAGTTAATGCAGAGCCTGGCCTCTCCTGTGGTCCTTATGCCCATGGCTCCCGCTCCTCAGATTAGGCAGAGCCACCAGGGATGAAAGCAGCAGGACTGAAGGGGAAAGTGACAAGCAGCCCCCTGGCTGCACTCCATGGAGCAAGGCAGAACCCAGGCATTAAATCCAGATCCAGAGTATTATTTCACACAACAGGCAGAGAACTGGAGTTTTAATTTAGGCCCATCCCCAAGTGAGAGTTGACAGCTATAACATGAGTGCAGGGGACAGGAAAGAGGTGACAAGTCATGATTATCACAGATAAACTGATACCAACCCCCTAATGGGCTCTATTGCTGTCTGCCAGCAGTGATGAGATGGGAATTCAGTGAATAATATCCAAAGACTGCCAAACATGTTTGCATGCAGGATGGCAACACTCCTACCTTCAAACCCCAGAGGAGTTGGGTCACTCTTTATTTCGTGTCTCTTGACTTTAACTGCAGGAACAAGGGGACCTGTGTGAAGTTTGCAGAGGCTGTAAGTAGTGTAGGAGAAGCTTGCTATCCCAGTACTTGCCAACGCTGATGCCTAATACTTTCTGTCTCACCCAGAAAAGTGACCAACCCAAAATTCTTGGCAGTGAAGACAACGACTTCTGTCATACAGAGAGGAAACAGATCCCTTTTTGTAAAGGCATTAAAGCATCATATTTGTATCTGCTTCTAGTCAGATCTCAAAGATGTTTCCACTCCCTCTTGGCCAGGAGATGGCACTAGCGCAGTCAGAAAGCTACGAATCTCTTCTGTGCTACACCCATCATCTCCATCTGCTGATGTTTAAAGGTCTAAAGAGGTTGACAAAGACACATTTGTAGGTATCAGCAATATCACATCCTTTCTCTGCCAACAAACCCCATCGGCTCTCCTTTCACTAGCCTGACTGCATGGTCAAGGCCACAGCTTGTGTCCTTCACATCTATTTACACTGCACTGCACACTAGGCAACCTTCTAACAAACAGAGAGAAGAGATTTTTATACAAATGAATGTAGCCATTTCTCATTCTATTTTGGTTTGTGAATTGCCCTGAAAATATTAAACTTGTACATCAGTTCCTCAGCTTCATTCTGTGAACTTCCAGAAGGCAGAAGATCCAACATGAGACCATGTCAGTTCTTCTGATGTGTAGGCATTGGTGCCTACAATCCTATCAATTTCCAGCACAAGCATACAGCCTGCTTTTCAGTTTAATGTAGGCACCAGTGCAATATCTGAAAGTGAATGTTTTTAAAGTGCCTTTTCTCAAAGCAGTTACATCTCAAAAATTAAACTTTCAGAAGTTCCCACATGAACTGCAGAGAACTCCGTGCATCCCAGGCACCCAGCCCCCTCACCTGTGTCTGAATGTACTTCCTGAACACACCTGTGATTATGCCAAATGTGATTAAAATCAGCATCTATGACTCCTCTATTTTTTTGCTGGATTTCAGGGTTTTTACCATCTGATGTCTGTGTGCAGCAAGAAATCTCCTCTTCCTTGAAAGCAAAAACCCTAAACAGCTTTAAGGAAAGCAAGAACTAATTTCTATTGAAATTCAGTTAATCCAAACCATGGAGAAAGTGGAAGTCCAATTCCCCACATCAGACAAAAATTAATCCATGGAAACCAGCAGAACTTTTCAAAGCCTGATTTGGAGAAAGTGAGAAGTGTTGCTGTATCTCCTGCCAGGACTCCCTGGGACACATTCAGCATGGATGGCTTGGCCTCTGCCTCCCTGCAGGCATTATACTGGTGCTGAGTCTTGTTCTACTGGAACCTCCTGCCTTTATAACAACTGAGCCTGACTCACTCACTCTGGGAAGAGCACTGGGCAGCTGGTAGGAAGGGAGATGGCCTCTAAGCAACAGCAGGACAGTACCTTTGGTGACAGCAGAAGCATTAGCGGTGGTGCTGATGGAGGAGGCAAGGGAAAAGCGGCGGGTAACTTCTCTGTCCTTAGACTCTGGATCTGGGAGAACAGACAGAGGCAATGCAGGGCAGGGTTAGAGGTTAGTAAGCACCCAGGGTAAGACATCCAAAGCAAAGCAGCAGCTGGAAAAGGGAAGGTAAAAGATGGGTTGCTCCCCTAAAGCAGCCAGGAACAAACTTCAACTCATCAACACAGAAATGAGCTGACATGAACCCATTTTTTCAAAGCGATTCCAATTCCACCTGTTTTAATTCCTTTGAAGACAGAATTATGCTGATTAATATTTTAGCAACCAACTTATCTGAGAACAGTTACAAACACAGAGATGAGAATGATGGTTGTAACAGAAGGGGGTGGAGTATCTGTACATGACCTCAGGATTATTTCAGACATGAAACTTCTGGTTCTGCAATGACTGACGTGAAATACACTGATGTCCCCGGATTGTGCCTGTGACTCAGAGAGACTTCTCTGTTCCAGTTCTCTCATCATGTCTATCTTCTGTCTTCTTATTAAGATTTTTTTCATGGTTATTTGGCATACAGCACCGAAGTAAAGTAATTTTCAAGGGATTTTTCATTTCAGGTTTAAATATCCTGGGCAGAACTATATTGCTGTGAACTTTCCCAGCCTGAGACCCCAAAATTCTCTCTCCTATTCCTCACCTTCACATTTTCTTATTTTAATGTCCGGTCACACAACATTTCTCTTTACTGTGGCTTTCCCCATATTTCTGCCTCATAAATGTCATATTCACTGTATGTTTCCAGGGGAGGAGAAATTGGCATCACAGCTTGAGCTACAATATTTTCTTATGCCAAAACATTAAGAAACGCAACTTTCTCCTTAATATCTCATCGCAACTTTAACTGTAAAAAAAAAAAACTAAAATACCCTAAATTCTGTCACTGTCTGTGAGTTTCCTTTTCAATTTTATCAATTTACTCACAAAAACACATATATACAGCTACAACCCTATTCACTCTTTCTGGAAGGCTGAAGAACAGGGAGAGGTTATGCTCTGCCCTTGGTAATAACCATGATGGAATAACTCCATTGAGGTTGCTGTAACAGCCCTCATTAAAACAAAGAAAATTTCACTTTATAGTAACTGTGTTGGGCTACATTTACACCAAATCATGCAGAGACCCTTAGAGACCCTTTGCCAACTCAAGGAGCATCTTGAGTTGCCCTATGCCATCTCCTGCCATAGCCAATAATGAATCCTTCAGCAAAGAGCAGCAAAAACTAAACTTGTAGCAACCTCCCCATCACTTTCTCCTGACTCGCAGTCCTCTCTAACATCACTCCACATGGTGCTACTGCAGCTTGACCATACTCTGTGTTCAGCCTGTTTGACAACAGGGGTTCTCTAGGCCAGAACTGGGTGGCAACTGAACAGCACAAAAGTGAAATGGGATTTTGTGTCACAGAGAAGATTCATGTGACTTTCCATCAGCCAGACCCAGAACATGCCTGAGCTGAGAGTTCATGGATTCTTCTCAGCAGTGCTCTACTCTCTGGGGCATGGATGGAATAACTAAATGAAACGCAGGATATTTCATGTGACAAAAATCTCACAAAAAAGCAAAAGCCCCAAACCAAAACTACAGACCCAAATGCACCTCAGTTGCTGCATTTCTGAAATCTGAGTTCTGTAATTGTTTTCTCAGAGTCACAGGGTTTGAAAATGGCTCCCTTCTTTGTGTTCAGAGTATTGAACTGGTTTCTCCATCTGAGATCTCACTGTCAAGTGCAGCCTGAACCTTGCAGACAGAATCTCATAGCTACTCTGGCTCTTAGTGTATCAGTATCTGCTTAATAACTTTGTAATTTCTATTCCTTTATCTCACTTCTTCCTTTGGTGCCTACCCTCTCCCTCACTACACACTAACCCTTTGTGTCATGGAAGAAATACTATTTATCAGAAAGGACAGAATAGCAAAAATAGTGACTGCATTCTCATCAGAAAATAATTAAAAACAGACATTCAACTTCATTTCCATCCACATTTCTTCCTGTCCTCTAAAACTTCATTCCCATACAGCCATCACAAGAACACACTCTGTTCTTGGATGAGGGTCCTCTAAGCATGTAAGCACAGTGATTCAGAACACACCACTCCATGGTGTCACATAGTATAATTCAGTAGATCCTCTCAATTCCTGTTCCTTGGGGTAACCACTAGACCACGGCTAAGCAACGTTTTAAAAAAACAGAGATCCAATCAGCAGCCACTATAACCTGGAGAAGCACAACACAATGACTTGCTTCCTTTCAAGCCAAGGAACTGCTGAAAGAAGTCAGGTTGGTGGATTAAAACACAGTCACACCTTGGCCTTTGAGAGAAAACGGACATACAGGTTATTTGAGGTGTGCAGCAGTCAAAGATCCAACCGGCCAGCCCAAAGCTCCCCTGGGGCCAACGTTTGCACATCTTTGAGCAGAGGAACTGTGTGTGTGTCAGTCAGCAGCACCGTGGTGAGATGCAGCAGCACGGTAGGAAATAGTGATGGATAGCACTATGGTATGGAGAGAACACCGTGGGGGTGCAGGAGATGGATGAGCAGAGACCAGACGCTGCATGGGGTGATTTTACCTTTGGGTGGAGCTCTGCGGTTGGAAAGCCCTTGCAATGTGAACCGCTTTCTAGCAAGCGCGGTGCGCTCAAGGGTAAGGCTGGTGGGAGCATCAACTAGGAGAGAGAGGGAGAGGGGAAAGAGATAAGGAAGGAAGGGTCAGCCGGGTGGCTTAGGGAAGAGGAAAGGTTAGCACTGGACGATGACTTAAAACAAATAAAGTTTTGATTCAGTTCCAGCCTAAGCAAGAGCTAATCAATTAGAAAGGAGACGTGAGGTCAGGGCAATTAACTCAGCCGAGCCAAGCAGAGCCCCTGGGCTGAGTTTGACTCACAGAGTTTTAATGGAGAACAACAACATCAACAAAACAAAGCAAAGCAAAACAGGGGAAAGGATGAAGCTCCCATCAAAGGAAAATACAGGTTAGCAGCAAGCTCCTTGAAAAGGATCTAGTGCCTTTTACTATAAAAACACAACATTGTGGTCAGAATAGCAAGGTGGGGATGGATAAGAGAAGCAGCTTTGCAGTGTAGGACATGCAGAGCTGGCCCACATGTGAGGAGACCCCCTTCCACTGCCAGCCCTGGCACTGGGGACTGATGGGCTCACATCAACTGACACACAGCCACACATTGGATTGTGGAATTTGCTGGGATGCAAGCAGTGCCATGCCAGCAAGGGGGATGTGCCAGGCTCCCACAGGAGGGGCCAGCAGTGCCACCAGACTGCCAGCACAGAGGTGAATCGCATACAGATTCAGGTCCTGAAGCTCTGGAATCAAAAGAGACTCAATCACTTGTACCACAGGAAAGAGGCAGACTGAGATCAAAGCCTTGCACACACATGCTCCTGCCAAATCCTGCATCTGTCCCTTTCACTGCGTGGGGAGGAAATACACAAGTTTTATGCCAAAGGAGCAGGAGACAAGCCATGTGGGGCTACCTGGCTCTGGGCTTTGGGTTTTCACATGAGCTTGCTCCTCCTTCTAATTCCATACCCTGCCAAGTGATAGCCACCAAAGCCACAAATGAGGACCAGAAGTACACTCCAGGGACAAGCAGCAGACAGGGACTGTGCTCCTAAGGGAAAGGACTTCCCATTACTTCCTGATCTGTAGCTGAGATAACCAGGCCCAGGCTGCCTGCAGGCAGAGGTGGGTGTAAGATGAAGAGATTAAACAATACAGAAGCTTTATGAAGCTTCAGCTCCTTCATCAGGTGAAGGTCCATCTCCTGAGGAACTCTCCTGAGTGATGGCTTCAGCAGTGCAGGTACCCATGGGGGCCCCAGGGTGGTCTCTGGCTTCCCAACTGCCTGTCTTGGCCTGGGAGCCACTCCCTGCCACACAATCTGTCTGCAGCAACATGTTGTCTCCACCTGAGTTGCTCCAAACCTTTTCCTTTACTCTGTGTGTACACCCAATAATCCCACAATCCATTTCCAGATAGCTCAGGTTGAACATGAGCCCAAAGTACACCTGTAGCCAAGTGGCAACAGCATCCTAGGAGCATTGGGCAGAGTCTTGCCAGCAGGTCTAGAGGGTGATGCACAACTGAGATGTATCTGGAGTGCTTTGTCCTATCCTGGGTCTCCCCATTCAGGGGGGACATGGGCATCCTAGAAAATACAGCAAAAAGCCATGGAGGTAACACATGGATTGCAGGAACTGACATGAGGAGGAAGGGGACCACTGGGACCACTCAGCCTGAAGAGGAAAAGGCTTACAGGGACCTTATCAATGCATATCAACTCCTGATGGGAGCGAGCACAGAAGATGGCATCAGATGCTTCACCCTGGAGCATGGTGACAGGATGAAAGACAATGGGCACAAATGGATAGAAGGGAAATCGCCATTTAAAAGTAGTAAAAATTGTAATCCCATTTTAAAATATAAAAATCCCTTTTTTACCATGAAGGTGGCTAAAGAGTGGGACAATGTCCCCAAGAAGACATTCAGAACTCAAGTGGACATGTCCATGGACAACCTGCTGCCACTGCCCTGAGCCATGTATTCAACCTAGAATCATGTATTCAATCCAGAGCTCCTGGGGGATCCAGTGCCCAAATAGCTTCAAGCCACCTGTCAGGACTACTCAGAGCTCTGGTTTGTGTGTAGATAACTCCACTACAGGCACTTACCCATGAAAATAAAAAACTGAAACAGCTTGTCAGTAGCCTCCACTCTCTCTATGCTACAGAAAGAAAAGTGTATTTTAAAATACTCTATGCTTACACTAACTGCACAGCTTGAGTGTTGTGACAGCAGGTGGCACACGAGGGACAGCTCTGGCAGTGCCTCTGTCCCACTGAGAATCCTCAGAATTAAACCTATTCCAACAGAAAAGTCATCTGGGGAACAGTCCATTTTTCAAAGAAAAGCTATTCTACTTCTTTTCCTGCCATCTCTATTTATAGACAGGTCTGCCCATACTTCAATCCTGTTTTGGACATTAATCTCTTAAGCCCTTGCAAATTTCCTTTTAATATTATTAGAAAAGTCTTTGCTTTAATATTTTGAAACACCATCTGAAAAAGAACCTGCTGTTGAGAGACTTCTCTGTTCCCCACGCTGCCAGATGAGATTCATTGTCTTTTTAGTGTTCATTTTAACCTACTTTGGATAGAGTGTATCTGTTGTATTTGAGCCTTTAAATACTAACAGGACTTTCTGTGACCACAACTACGTTTGTCTACAATACACCAGGGGGAACCTATGCACAGAGGAGGGGAAGAAATCTTCTTGACATCAAACAAGGACATAGAAAAGCCCATAGACAATCTTACAATCAAATATGGCCAGAAACAAGCTCAGCCAGGGTGGAGAAGGTTAAAAATACACGCTATTGCCCTCCAAATTCTGAGTTGTACAAAGAGCCCTGTGATACATTGAAAGTCAAACTTTACAAATCCCAAACTAGTAATGCTTTTGGCATTCAGGAAGTTTCACAAAACAGCCATTCAGTTTTATAGCATTGTTTCTTTGATGCTGGGTTTAAACAACATACACTTAGAACATCGGACTCCACCAAACTCCAGAAATGTGTGCGAAGACAAAAATATTACCCTTCAGAAGCAAAAAGCTTTGTCTCAGGAATCCTACCTCGCTTCTGTCTGGTGCTGGGACTGGAATTCCTGTTTTTATTGTTGGATGCTTCTACATTTGATGTCTCAGACTTGTTTTCATATACATTTGATGACTTCCTGCTGTACCTTCAGACAAAAGAAACAAAGAAATAGTTACATTCCTGTTTCATAACTAAAGGGAGCACTAAACATTTTTTATAAACCTCAGATATGGAAGCTTAAGGAAAAAAGGGCAGGATTTTAAAATTCTGAGCAATATAAAAGTCCACATCTGCACAGGTGGTGTGGTATGAAAAGCCACTCCTGCCCCTGTCTTCTCACAGCAGAAAGGGGCTTGCCAAGAGCAGAGAAGGGAGAAATGGAGGAAGGAGATAACTGTCTACACATGCTCTTTTTAATCATCCAACAGATTTTGAAGGCAGGAGTGGGAAACCAGGTCAGAAAAGAGGATCCCAGTTCTCCAGCCTTAACTGGAGAGAGTGGGTTCTGTTTGGTCACAGAGAACAGATGGATTCTGCTGGCTCCAGAATTCCCCAACTTCTGTTGCTTCTGCTCTTTGAAGACAAGAATCCAAGCAGGATATCTTCTGACCACAGCTGAGCCAGAAGAGGGATCCCACTTCCCAGCCTTGCTGGCTGTCATGGGAAGGATCTCCCTTGTCCAGGTGGTCTGTTGGACATTAGAGTTTGTAGTCCTTCATTGTTTTGCAGACATCTGAGGGCTTAATTTGACTGTTACATTTGGCAGCCTCCCACACACATCTCATTGGAGTTACACACTTGAAATACCTTCCCACAAAATACTTGTTATTAACATACATCAGCAATTACATCACTGTTTCCAGTTCATATATGAACTGTTACACTTAACATTCACAGGATTCATCCTGAGATATCATTGAAAAGTTAAAAACACATGAAATGCTAGAGATTTGTAACTACCTTCTATAACCCTGAGGCAGCTGGGGACCTGGAGCTTTGTGTTTGACCTTCTGACCTGTTTCTAATGGGACATTAACAGAGGTCTCTAGTACCTCCCTGCAAAGTCAAAATGTGATTTAGCAGCCTGATTTCAGGTGCAAAATGGGACCCAGAATAAATAGGGAAACAAATAAAAAGCACACTGCTGTTTGCTTTTTTTTTTTTTTACTTTGTTCTTTTTGAGCTCATCTGAGATAACCATGCAACAAGCAGCTGACAGTGACAGATTTACATCAGCGAGAAAGACCAATAAAAAAACCACTGAATCAGCATTTACAGTAAAACTCCAAGTGTTTGTGCATATCTACCTGTCATTTTAGAAAAAAAAAACCAAACAGATAGATAGATAGACTATTGTTCTGAATGGTTAACTAAGTTTCACATGTTGAAATAGGTAAGGAACAATGCAAAGGGATCATTTTGAAATCATCAAAATGCAGCAACTGGCTCTTGAAAGAAATACAGCAGCAAGAGGTACCATGGGGAATCTTGTTTTAGGATTAAAATTTGGGTAAGAATTTACAGTCAAAGTTTGAATAGACTGAACAGGTCTCTGACATTCAGTAATTAGTGGTACTGGCTCTCAGGTTTCCTTTTGCTACCACCTCAGCTCTAATCAAAGCCCTGTGTTGGACAAGCCCAGCCTTATCTCCCAGCCTTATCTCGTGGACTTGCAGCCCTGGGTGTGGTGGTTGCACATAAACAAGACAAAGGATGGTCGCTGTCACCAAGTAGATACGGCTCAGGGAGGGAATAGTATCCTGTAAACACAGTCCCCAGCGTCACCATACAGGTTTGCCAAGCTCCAATAGGCAGAAGAGTCACTGCAGCACATGGAAACACCATGAGTGGATGCTTATTGGTTGGCTAATCAGTGATCTCAGTAATTAATTAGCCTCCCACAACCAGCAGAACACTGGCAATTATTAGCAATTTTAGCTAATGCTGTCTGTCACTGTCTTGCTTCTAGCTCCTGTCACAACTATGGCAGCCATATACATCAACTGCGCTCACGTGGGTGGCTATCACAAAATCACCATCTTCCTTCCTCTCTTCACCTCACCAGCCTCCCAAAACTGGCTGCAGAGAAGCCCCATGATCTGCAGGTTTCACATCACCCCCTCCATGCTGCAGCTCTCCTGTTCTTGCTTCTGAGACACATATCACAGGGAATCAGGATAGGTTTTGACTCCAGTAACCAACAGGACACTGAGCTCTGGGCCATCCCCAGAGGCTGCTCTTCCATAAAGACCTACCATGCTCTTGCTCTCACAGCATTTGAAGCTGAAACAACTAACCTCTCCTTCTCCAGCAATGCAAGGACAAGCAGCAATTCATTTTTCCCTTGGTCTAATGTGCTCTAGGACAAATACCTAACCACACAGCCTTTTTTCCTAGAGTTAATTAATTTCCTCCTGATGATTTTGTGTAACTTCTGCTCTGAAGAGTCTCCCTTTCAGAGCCTCATAAAAGGGACACACATCTGGAGTGACTTGAAATATTTTTTGTGATTGCATTTCATGTTTCAGTGGAATAACTTTTTCCTATTACCACTATGGTTTTTCTGGAAGATTTTCACCCCTAAACCTCTTAAACCTGAAGCAAAGCAAATGTAACCAGGCCTAGAGAAAACACAGTGCAGGATTAACACCACTGCAGCTGTTGAAAACTTCTTGCATGGAGCTCTCAAAGGCCACAATGTCATCTGGGCTGTCATGGTTTGGTTCATCCTCCTAAAATTCCTCAGGAACATTGTGGTGGTGCAGCCTCCCCAGGCCACATTGTACTGTCGGGACAAGCCTCATGTCCTTGTCTTGGTTACAAGCACAGTGAGCTGGGACAATTTGACACTTTCCTTTAGGGTTAACAGTCCATCGAGTTGGGAGGATGAGTCACTCCCTAAACACACCAGAACTCTTATTGCAGCCGCAGGGAGGGGAGTTACCTGATGAGATCTGTGGCCAAAAAAGAAAAAAAATATTGGCCAAAATCAATCATCTCACAATAAGCAGCAACCCAAAGTGAGACAAGGAGTTCTCCAGAATGGCAGCAGGGAGTGACCCCGTGTTCCCCCAGGCTGGGATGCCTCTTGGGGCAGATGTTGCAAGATTTACAAGATGCCAACAGAGATGAAACGTTCAAAGATCATCCTCTGACAAATGCTAGTGAAGGAGGAGAGCAAGTGATTGACTGTAATCAGATTTTACAAGGTTCAAAGATCATTTGGAACTAATAACTCACTACAAGTAGTAAAAAGAGAAAAATCTTGATCAGAGGTTAACACTTACCTCACTACATGTGATTTGATTTAGGAAACTCTGACATAATCTCATCAGAATCTTGCCCTTTTACAACAACAAAGCCACAGTATTGATTGTAACAAGGTTCATTAAATCACTCTGATAATTTGCTGATGATTAAATATTGTTAAAGAACCATACAAGCTGATTCTATGATGTACAGTAATCATATTAATAAATATTAAATTACTGCTACCTCAAAGTTGCATAGGATCCAAAATAACTCCACTCATGGACATGGTGTACAGTACAGTAATCTGATTCTATGATGTACAGTAATCATATTAATAAATATTAAATTACTGCTACCTCAAAGTTGCATAGGATCCAAAGTTACTCCACTCATGGGCATGGTGGCAACTACTGCCTCCAATTAGTTATCAAACCATGGTATTGACTCAAACCCTGGCTTTTTAGAATATTTGTGATAACTGGTATGACTGGGGAGGGGCAGAGAAGCACCTCAAAGCTGCAAGAGTCCAACCAAGGATGGAAAAGAAAAAGGTGTAACCTGCAAAATTTTGGGAAGGTTTTTAGGAGCAGTGCACCAGGAAAGGTAAGAAAGCAATGTAATTAAAGATATGTAAAATCAGACAAGGGCCATAAAGCCACTGACCTGTTGCTTTCTGTAAGAACAGGACAGCTGCAAAAACTACTTCAGGAAGCTCATTTGAAAACCCAGAGGTTGGGAGAACACATTGAAATTATGTTAATGGCTGCTACAAAACTCCTTGATGTAGTTCAAATTAGAAAGCTGCCAGTGTTCCCCAAAGACTGGAGGGAATCAAATAATAACAGCTCAGACAAAGATAACCCCCTCCTGACTGCCTGAGCCTCCTCAGCACACCACATTTATGAAAACACAAAAAATTACCAGACCTACTTGGATGGAGGAGGAAACTACACAAAAACAGATTCAATTCAATTTGCAAGGCCAACCTGCAGAAATGCTACAGCCATAGGCTTGGAGAAACTCCAGATATCTGTGATGTCTGTGTTTATCCAGAGGGAATAGAATTTTATTAAATGGGCACGAATCAAAAGGATATTGAGGACCAGGTGTCTTTTTAAACACTGGCCTCCACCCCCCAGACAATTCCCACTCAATAAGAAGCAGGGTAGGACACCGGGCAAGAGGAATAGATGTGCTGGAGAGAGGAGACCCACCTGCAAAATCTCTACATGAACTTCCAGAGACAGTGACAAAGGCTGCTTGGACACATGACCAAGCTCCCCATGATGCTCCTGTCTCAGCAACAACACACATTTAGTCACTGAAAACAGCAATTAGAGGAGCCCCAGCTGTGCTGAAGCCTTACCTCACTACAGACCAAGATGAAATTAAAAGAGGTAGAGAACAGAATGCTCTAATGGCTGTAGAGGCTGATGGAAATGACACAGAGAGCCATGAAGCATCTTCCACCTGGGCAGAATGGCTGTTGGACAGCACAAAGCAAGGGCAAAACATGGGATGATGCCTCCAGTGGAACAAGAAATACAGGTCAGAACATTAGATGGGTTGAGCAGCCTCCCTGGAGTGACTGTTAGGAAGTGAAATCCATCAATTGAGGAGACAGGGTCTAGCATGAAAGGGATGAATTGTGGAGACCAGCCCTGGCAGCAGGTGTTCCCAGAGCTGCTGCTCACGGGCAATTATCCAAAATTGATGGAATCTTTTCAGAAGTGAGGTGTGGCACTGTCACACACCTCCCCTTTAATCAGTCCTTGAGGGAACACCCAATCCTTTTCCCCCACAAAAGGAATTAAAGGACTTGGCAGGAAGAGAAACCAAAAAACAGGTTGGCCTCCAACAGCTATTGGGCCTGCCAGACTGTTAATTCAATGTTTCCCAATGGCTAAGTGATGATGGCCCTTATATTATACTTCCTGTAGTTTCTCATCAACAATCAATTAAATTCCTAATGGCTACGGGAGCACAACAAGATGCTGAGAAGCTGGGTGTAGGACCAGGATGGCAGAGAGCTGAAGTCACTGGAATAAAGAGCCATTTGCCAAACTACAAAAGGTAAATTATGGCTCCTGGGTGAGTGTCCAGACTGACAGACCAAATTACTCATCTGCATTGCATTTAAAGACACAGAACAGAGATACTCAGAGCAGGAAAAGGGACTCTCCTCGGTCCAAGCAGTACAACAAGCTGGTTTCACTTCGATACTATGGGCTAACCTGTCCAGAAAGACTCCAAGACTAGTATTGTTTTAGCTTCACAGGAATGATACCAGGATTGATGCTCATACACCTCTCCTGGAGTCGGGCTCAGGCACCAGAGGATTGCTTACCCTTCCTACAGGAGCAGCCAGCATCAGCATAGACCAAATCTGTTTCATACAGCACAACCCAGCTCACGGGGTGGATTTCACTGCCTCCAATTGTGCTACTCAATACAGTAATGATAGGACATGCTGCATCACACGTTTGATTTCTGGCTGCAGTGTACAATTGGGTCACTACAAAAAGTTGCCAACAGCTTCACTTAACATTCCAGGAACATTCCAATCCATTTTGCACAAACCTGAGATAATCCAGGGCCTGAGATTCCTTTGCAAAACCAAGTGATCACCTTTGAAATGAATTCTGTGTCGTGATTTTATAGTTTCCCCATGAGTAAAATCTTTATCTTTCACAGATCTTTAAAGACTTTGCAGACAATTGTGTAAGGTTGTACCCAGGGAGCCAACAACAAACCCAAGAGTTTATGCACTGCAGAAGCACAGAGATAAGACAGAACAGGGCCCTCGTGTGCCACAATGGCTGTTACCTGCTCATGTTGGAGGTGTCCATTGGTGCGTGGTACACGCTTTCTGTGATTCTTTGGTGCAGTTGACTTGCTTCTGTTAAAGAAAAAATACAAAGAAATTATTCCACACCATGTAAATTGCTTCTGTGTGTGCACAGAAAATGAGAGAGAGAGGTTGAGGGGAGAGATCTGGACCACTGCTGTAACCAAAACAGAGCAGAATAACCTCCCACTTGAAGAGAAAGGCCCATGGGGATGAAGTAAATATTACAAACAGTATCAGAGAGACTCTAGATCAATTCCCAAAACTGCACTGATCAGAATCTTGAGTTCACTTGAATCCTCACAGTTTCTGCTGAACCAGCCCCAGCGAAACTGAGAGTAAAGAGGAGGAAGGATGAAAACAAGAACAGTAACAAAAGATGTGAGTAGCGAGCATTGTAAATGAATATATTGTTACAGATTTTATTCATTCACTAAGGCTAGTGTGTATGCCTGTCTCCCTACAATTGAGAAAGTTGTAAGAACTTGTTATCTCTGTGAAACAGATATTTAAAATAAAAGGTGAGCTCTAAAGTTAAAGCTCAGGCAGAGTTTCCACCAGACAAAGTCTGCTCAGGAATCTGAAGGATCTGGGTGGAGAAGCCTTGGTGGCACGTCTTTATAGGTGTGTGTATACCAGATAAGCAGAAAAAAAAAGGTCAAGGTGAGGAACAATGCCAGACCCTAGGAATAGACTGTGTTGGACACAGCTTTGGGGTTCTGTCCTAAGAGAGTCCAAAAAATGCCTGTTAGAGCTCTGTGCCTTCTTATGCATAAACAGAAGAGTGCCTCAGAACACAGCAGTGAAAGCTTTCTGTCTGGAATAACCAAACAGAGTTTTGTCTGTCTTGGGTTCCACATCTTAAATAAAAATAGTGTCATTATTTTAGGTACTTAAGAGGCTTTGGTCATTCAAGTGTTGATTGAGCACATCACAATCCACCTTCACAGTAACATCTCTGTGAGAAGGTTAAGTCACTAATCATGCTCTTTACAGGGAGGTCATTATGATGTTGGTGATTAGATTTAAAATCAAAACCCATCACAGCAAAACAAGCAATATGAAGAAAAAGAATAGATATAGAGGGAAGGTCTTGCTGTGACCAACCTCTGCATGCTTCCAGTTGTCCTGTCAGGACTTTGCGGATCTCTGAAATCCAGGTGTTCTTCAGCTCAACAGAAGATGCCTGAGAACAGAAGAGGAGGACAGATATCATTAAAGCAGGTCTCATTAAAGCATGATACCAGCCACCTGCCTGCCTCTAACTCCATTTGTTCTCCATTTTCCAAAGGAATGGGACTCTGTGGCCAGCTGTGAGCAAAGCAGAGAAAGTTCCTCAAGATGGAAAAGTTGCTATTAATCTAAGGTTCTGTTCTGGCTTTTCTGTCCTGCCTTTTGAGTAATTTCCACTACTTCAAAGTAGAACAGGGCAGGATTAGATGACACATTGGGAAGAAGTTCTTCTCCATGAAGGTGGTGAGACACTGTCCCAGCTTGCCCTGGGACATGGTGGAGACATTCAAGGCCGGGCTTGATGAAGCTCTGAGCAACCTGATTTAGTACAGGATGTCCCTGCTCATGGCAGGGACTAGATGGCCTTTGGAGGTCCCTTCCAACCTAACACATTTTGTGATTCTATGATTTTACTGTTTCCTTTTATGTCCAAAATCATTGCAATAAACTGATAATTTGAGTATAAACACAAAAAACAAGCTCCTGATAGCCATTGTTTCTTCAGTGTACAGGACAGAGAACATCATGAAACTGAAATCTTTCTTCAAAGCAATGCAATTGAAAGAAAGTTCAGTGCTTGAGAAAAAGGACTTGTGTTACCTGAATTATGTAGACCTCTTCTCTGCCATTGTACCAGATCTCAAACTTCTTGTTATCCCCTTTTACATTTTCTGTGATGCCCACAGTGCTCATCTGTGTTAACAAAGAACATAAGCAGCTGGGAACTGAAAAATGTCAATAGTCTTTAAAGTCAATATCCTCTAAAAAGCATTTTTAAATGGCTGCAATCACCCCTGCACGTTGGAGAGTCACTAAACATGATACTCAGAACATGTACTTTATTAATCTTTTTGGTTGTTATAGGAGGAAAAAAGTACTCAAAAGTAACTCAAGGCAATATATAATCACTAGTTTGTCCTCTTTGGTTTCTTTCTTTTCTTGAATTGCATGTCAGTTTCCAGCCCTATTCTAGCATTTGTCCACCTGCACCAACTCTCCCTTTGAGTAGAGTGGTATTTCCAACTTGCCATTGCTGAGGCTGAAGAGGAAGAGGAATGGGACAGGGCTTTATGAGATTTAACAACTCATTTGCACGAAAAATAACACAAAAAATTCAATGTAGTTTTGGGAAAATTGAAAAAAAAAATAAAAAAGAGGTGAGCAAGGAGCTAAGTGTTTGACTAGGCAGGACAAACACAGAACTGAGGAAAATAATTCTAGATTTCTTAAATGATAGATTCTTAACCGGAGATTTAAAGTCTGGCTGCTACTACACTTAGCAGCATCCCATCTTTCACCTCTATTTGTTCAGCCCCCTTGTTCTGATTTGCCTCAGCAGTAGATTTGAAGATTTAAACAACAGTGCCATCATTCCTGCCATCTCCACAGGAAGAATATTTGAATGTTTGCATGAACTGGGCCACAACCTGAACCAGTTCTGTCACAGTTCCTGCCTGATTACCCCCTAATAAGATTGCAGCTTTACACTTGAAAACCCCTGTTGGTTGTCTGATGTCACAAGTGTCATACCAATGTGCCAACAGGAAAAATCTGCCCTACTGGCAAATCCCAGCTTAACAGAAAAAGTCCTGACTCAGAGCTGGAAGTGTCACTCTTGCAAATCAAAGGGCACTGCTACTGTGCCCTGTGACTCATCTGTAGCTATCACTGCCTCAGGACAGATCTGCTCAACAGGTATTAATGGCAAGACTCACAACAGAAGAGAACTTGTTCTGCCTGCAAGCATCCTCCAAGACATGGAGATCCCTTCTCTCTTGCCTCTCTTTATGGGACACACAAGGTGCCTGCTTGTATCACGCTGCAAACCAAGGTTCACATCTGGAGTTGCAGGACACACGGATGGGTCCATCTCCAAATCAAAATTAAAAGGGATCTTTCATCTACTCAGAGGTGCAAGATACTTTCCTCAATTTCCCCTGTGAAAATATCCCTGTGTTGCAAGAATACCAGATTTATTTCTCTCCCCCCACCTTTACCATATTTACTACCTTTAAAGAATTTTTAAAGCTGTACGAAGCAGTCTTCTCATGGCCATCAGTGTTCTCCTCCCGCTTCTTGCAGAAAAGCAGCATCTTTGTGTAGAGGAAGAGGTGCCTCTGCATGGGTTTGAATCTTGCCAAGTCCTTCACCTTGTTGTGCCCCTTCTTGTGGTCAGTCCACACATTGAAGGAACCTTGCATCAGCAGCTTGCCAAGCTCACTGACATCCCCCTGGCAAACAAGGAAAAGAGAGAGTTGACATCCAAACCAGGAGAATCCCTGCACAGCTCTTTCCCCAAGTAGTGCTTAAGGTTCCAGGTAGAGGTGTGTCTCCTGTTGTGTTGGAGAGTGGACATGTTACAGCTGGAGTCCAATCCACACAGTGCCTCCTTGCTAAACCCATGTGGTTTCTTCAGCTAACCATTAACCCTTTGTTTTCCCAGTTTGTCTCCCCTTCCATAGGCCTGTCTCAGGACCTCTGGGGATCTGACACGCAGGCTGTCTGTCCCCTCTGATGAGCTCAGAGGAAGCATCTTCTGACAAGAACTGGGTTTCAAGACCCCTGACTCTCCTGCAATATGAAGGCCTCATTGCAGTTCAGGTATCCAAGCAAAGGTCTTGGTTTTGGTTTCTGCTCTGTGGTGAGCTGCTTCTGTCCCCGGGCAAAACCCTGAAAGATGCCGAGATGTCTGAAGACACAGATGGGTGTCTAGAGGTCTGTGGGTGTGTAATTCTCTCAAATTGAAAAATAGCCTTTAAAAGTTTTGTCAATAGTTTCTCATTGCCTGCAAACCATGCAGTGCTACATGACCTTGGGCAAAGGAAGGAAATGCACCGGGGAGCCATGAAAGCACCTGAGGGAGAGTGAAACTACACAGGAAGCAAAGTTCTGTATAAAAGCCTTTGTCTGATGACTGATGTGCTTCAACTTAGCTCAGTGCTGCACAACCCACTTACTTAGGCCAGAATGTACGCATATGTCAGGGTGATAGTTGAAAATATGCCTAAAACTTCTTCTCTCCAACCTTTAAATTTTTTGTGGCTTTGCCTTCAAACAGAAACGAAACAAAAAACCAAAACACTTTCTTACACAAGAGTTCAGCTTCTCAAACTCAGAAGAATGTCCCATGCAATTAGGATCCTTCCTCAGCTGACACAATACCTGCTTTTCTCCTTCTCAAAGGTGTCCAAGCCAAGTTTTTCTACCATGCCCATGTGGAGAAAAAGACAGGGTGTTCTTTCAGGAGCTGCAGGAGGTGTTTAACTGGCATCACAACAAGTGGAATGGGTAGAACAAACTGGAGTTCATTCTCCTTCACACTTTCACCCCATTTCATCACCATACAACAAACCATGACAGGAATGCTGTTTTCATTGGCTGCACAGCAGCCACATTGACACTGTGTCATAGCTTTTGGTTCAGCTAACAAAAATCAAGTCCTACTAAGGGCATCTCATGGAAAGACAGCAAATTCAAAAGCAGAAGGTGAAAAGGAATGCTGTGCTAAATTCCTGGGCACAGGACTGCTAAAACTGGAGAGTAAAGAAGAGGCAAATGGATGAGTTCAACAACAGTATGGACGGGAATCTGAATACGTTCCCTCTGCTAAGGATAAGTTACATTTCCCGGTGAAGGTTTTCTGGCCATCCCTCACAGAACTTTTTAATAACAGTTACTATCAATTTATGAATCAATGCTGAAGATATGGTTTCTTCAGCTACAAGTTTACTTACACAGAAAAGAGAACTACAGAAGATCAAGCTCCTGAAGGTGCTGCATCCTTTAGAGCACAGAATGACTCTCCCCACGCAGATATGCACAGTGCAAACCACAGCACTTCTTCAGGAAGTCACATTCTGCACAATATACCATTTTTCTGGTGCCCAGTCCTGTGACTCTCATCTAACAATTCTTAGAACCTTGCTCTGCTGTACAATTTTTTTATTTCACCTTGACATTTTCACCCTGCACCTATTTCAAAACTGGCAACCACAGCAACCTCAGGTCTGTTGACTCCACTTCTCACTTAAGGGCTCATTTACGTGGCCACCACTGGTTCCCAAAAGTCATATGACTTCAATTGGGCTTCAGCAGAGAGAGATATTTACTTTTGTGGCCCTTGATTTGTACTGTAGCTGTTATTTCACATAATAATGTGAATATGATTCTGATAACTCCACAATGCAGCACAGACTCCTGACAAGACCAGCAGCCCTGGTTACAACAGGGTCAGTGACAAGGGGGACACTGGAGGGGTTGAGATCAGAGTCAGGGTGACAGCAGGTACCTCGTATCCTGTGATGGCAATCTGGTGCATGGAATCATTCACTGATTTGATGATATCAAGCACTGTGGCCAGGGCTTCTTCCAATTCAGCTGTTCCCTCTGAGTTCTTGCTGCACTTCAGCATCTCCTGGATAAAAAAAGAGAGAGAGAGATGAAAACTACTTGAAAAGTTTTGATACCAGAAGCCATTATAACACTCCCTAAAATTTCCACTGCATGGACAAAGTAACTGCATTATAGTGGGGGTGGTGGACGTAAGGGGGGAGAAGGGAATAAAGGAAAACAAATGGGGCATTCACTGGAATTGTCATGGAGGACACACATTTTGAATTCAGGTGTTATGTGTTCCTTAAAGATGAGACAGGACCATTCTGACATACTCATAGCTTTGAAAATATAGAATATAAGAATTTTTTCATATACATTTTTCTATGAATTTTTTCTATGAACTTTTTGCATGTTGCAGAATTACATCCAGGATTTTTTTACTCCATGTCCACTAGAGAAGAAACTCAATTTTAATATGATGATTCCAGGTGTTTCCCTTTGCAATTTGTTTCACAAGTTACTTATTGCCACTGTTAAATAAATAAACTAATTTCTGAATTTGGCAGGTTTGATATTCTGCTCATCAAGTCTTGGCAAGCTCTTGTCAGATAAAGAAATTCAGTTTCTCACTTCTTGTGTAGATACTCGTAACCTCATAAATCTTTCATCCTTAAATCACAGTATTTTTTTAATCTATAAAACAGGTTTTTCATCTGTTAATTGTTTTGGGGGAAAATGGCCCGGATTACTATAAATCTTTCCCATTCTCTGCCTTCACATTATAATCTGTGGATCCACAGCTGCAAAACTGAAAAACTTTTTGGAGACAGATCAATTTTGAAGGGCCAGTGCTGACCCTCTAGTGGAACTGCATCAAACGTTCTATCCTACTTGAAGTAAGGGAAGTTATTCCACCTTCCAGCCCAACAGACAAGTTAAGCACCATGTTCCCATAGCAAAGAAATGAGCAAAAACCTTTGAGGTCTCAGTTTCTGCAATCACTCCACATACAGAAATCCCATCTAGAATTCTAAATATTTAGGGCCAATAATTTACATAGCTCAGTGCAGTTCCTTACTGACTCTCATTTTCTTTCATTGTTCAACGCCCCTGCTGCAAAGAAAAGAGAGCAGCATCCTTACAGACCTCAATCCCTGGCAGTGTGTCCAATGCCCATGTGTTGTAGTTAAACACAGAACTGGTCTGACCAGCTCCATCCCCAACGGCTCCAGCCCATTTCACCTGAGAATTTTACTCCTTGATCTAATCTTGCTTTTATTTATAGTCATATTTCAAACTAGAAGTAGAATCTGATTTAGTTTTGGTCTCCTGGAGACCATGACCTTTTCTTTCTCCTCATAGGATGGTTTCAAGAAATAGAGCCACTTCTGGATGATGCTGATGTAATTCTACTGGAATCAGAACAGTTGCATCCTTGTTTGTGTCCCACTTTGATAAAGGGATTCTACAGTTCAGTGTGAAGTCAATAAACAGGTCGCACAAATACTGCACAAGTGAATGGCCAGATTCTAAAGTAGCTTAAACTGGTATGATTTGAACAGTGCTACAGTAGCTATTAGCAAATAAATTTTCAGCCTAAAACCTTTATTGTAAATTTTACCCCGATTTCATGACAGTTCATCTTACTAGGGTAAGTCTAGAGGCCTGAGAACAGCATGTCACCTTCATTACCTCTTCATAAGGAAGTTGATATCTTTAAGAGGGTGAAGACAGAAACTGAAACCATCATCTTCAAAAAAATGTGATTAGTTTGAGAGGAAACATTTCCAGTTGCCCAGTTCAGACAAGAATTTCAAGCATGGACCATTCAAAGTTACAGCCAAACCAAGAGGGGAGTTCACATATTCATACTAAGGAAAAGATGTTATTTGTTTCCTTACTGAGTCATTAAAATAGCACCAAAAGGAAGTGGGGCTCCTTCCCAAAGGCTTGAGTCCCAGACACAGAGAAGTCTTGGGTTCAGAGAGATGGAAGTTTTATTATGCTGTAAAGCCACATACAAAGCCAAATCCAATTAATTTTCAAGGATAAATAAAACAATAAAACACTTTGCATATAAAATCTCACCTTTTATGTACATTTGTATATATATTAAATAATATACATTCACTACTGCTTAGGATATTCTGAAATATAAGTCCTTTCTTTGAGCAAAAGCTCTGTATTGAAAAATCTTTGGAAGAACTTACTTTTAAGAGGAGCTGGTACTTGGTGATTCTCTGGACTGGCTTTAAGAGATAAGCATCTAGGGAGAGCTTGTGATCCAACTTACGCTGGCATTCCTGCAGGAGACAATGGGGAAGAAAAATGTGAATGTTTCCTGGAACAAGACACCGAGATCCTTATAATTTGATAATCTGCAGATTAATGTTTGTCAGGAGATATCTATCTGCAGAGGAGTGTCTGGGTTACTTAGGCCTGAGTGAAATGTATCTAAACATGTATCTTCATCAAGAGAAGTGTGACCAGCAGGTCAAGAGAGGTGATTTTGCCCCTCTACTTGGCTCTGGTGAGGCTCCACCTGGAGGTTTGTGTCCAGTTCTGGAGTCCTCAACATAAGAAGGACATTGAGCTGTTGGAGCAGGTCCAGAGGAGGGCCACAAAGATGATCAAAAGGCTGGAGCAACTGCCTTATGAAGACAGACTGAAGGAGTTGGGGTTGTTCAGTTTGGTGAAGGTTCATGGGGGACCTCATAGTAGCTTATCAATACCTGAAGGGGGCCTACAGAAAGGCAGGGGTAGGACTTTTTAATAAGATATCTGATGGGAGGACCAGAAATAATGGATGTAAATTGGAAGGGGGTAGATTCAGGCTAGATATAAGTAAGAAATTCTTTACAGTGAGGGTAGTGAAACACTGGAACAGGTTGCCCAGAGAGGTTGTGGATGCCCCCTCTCTGGAGGTGTTTAAGGCCAGGCTGGACAAGGCACTGAGCAGCCTAGTGGGAGGCGTCCCTGCCTATGGCAGGAGGGTTGGAACTCGATGATCTTTAAGGTCCCTTCCAACCTGAACTATTCTATGATTCTAAACAAGAACTGATGTTTAGCTTCAGCTTAGTGCCACACTCTAGCACTAGTTCAGGAGAGCAAAGTCACTTGAGCAATCAGGACCATTCTGCTTTGAGTACAGCTATGAGGAGCCAACCTCTGCCCAGGAGGTGTTCTTGCTCCTCCACCTTGCCATGAGCAGAGTACTGGCCAGCAGTATGAGCAGAAAATCTATTTCTTTAAGGTTATGAACAAAAGAAGAGATGAAGAAGGAAAACTTTTGATAGCCTTGCATCAAAGCCCACCTGAAAAAAGATGCTGTCCCCACACTGCCTCCAGAGAGCTTCAGACCTTGGCTTGTTCTGGCAGTACTTCTCATATATTTGGAGGTCCTCTTTCTGCAAGAGACAGAGCGAGAGAAAAGAACATATACGGCATCAGCTGTGAACCACACTTTTTCTTATCTTCCATCCAAACTCATGCATTAATTAATGCATGGTGATAACTCTCCATGTAACAAATATACTGAAGCTTCCAAACTTGCTTGATTCATATGAAGCTAACTCCTCCCAAAAGGAGAGTTTTCAATATTAGAGGGGGGTGGGTGGATTCATTTGTCTTCTGTTGACCCTTGGCTCCACTCTAGCTGCTCTCAAGAAGCCCACACCAAATAAATCTCTGTGATTTCAATGAAATCAAGGGCAATCTCTACAGAAGTACAGAGTAATTTAATCCCTTCAGAATATGATGAGCAAGTAGGTGGTCCTCCACCAGGTGCCAGGCCTGCTGGCTGTGCCCCTGCTCAGCAGGGCAGACCCACATCTACCATATTTTGTCAGACACAGAGCTTAGAGATACAGTTTAGGGGTGGTTCTTGTCAGAGTTGGGTTGATAGGTGGATTCAGTAACCTGAAAGGTCCCTTCCAACTTAGGACATTCTGTGGTTATATGGTCAGGGTTCCCAAGCAGGACTGGCTGGGTCTCAGCTCCTGGGATCATTTGCAGCTTTGTCTACATCTTCCCTGGTGGACTTGACCACAGGGAATCCCAGAAAGGGCCAAAACCAAAGCTGGGGAAATCCCAGCTCCTGCTTTTATCCCATCCAGAAGTGCCTGTACAGTCACAGAGAATCTTTCTAGAAGAAATGAGTGAGTTTTGCTGCTGTGCTCCTCAGGCTACAGTGGTGTCCCCTGATGAGCCAGCATAGAAGCTGAGTGATGCCACAGAACACTTGAGGATTATGCAATACTAAGAGTTCCCTTTCAGCTCAGTAGGGTATTAATGGTGCTGTTTCAAAATAAGCACAGTGCTTTCTTCACAAATGGGATTGTTGGGACACTTTGCCTCAGAGGGAAGCGAGTAAGAGGCAAACCCACAAAACTGCAAGTAATCACAAAGTCTAATCACACATCACAATTTGTTCTGGTCCACAGAAACCTGATTAGACTGGGCAAGATGAACAGAGACAACAACCAAGGAGAGCATTGTTAGGGGCAAGAGAAAAGGAGCAGATTCCATTTAAAGAAAAGGAACAATAACCAAAAATTTGCTGGTAGCTTGACATAGAGGAACAACCCTATATCAGTAAAATCCACTGATGCCTAAAACAGTGATATCTGTTAAGGGAGAGACTTAATCTCTAAATACAGCTTTTACTTGTTATAGCAAAAGGAACAGGAAATTCCTGCTGTAATGACTGAGACTCTAAAATGCAAAAAAATTATTAATTGCCCCAAACTCAAACACCACTATTAAGTGTTTCACACTTCTTATTTCTAGAAGTTCAAACTTCATGCTGACTCTTAGACCATGGACACGTCCCCTGCCATGCTTTTCCTCCCCACACTGGCTGGCATCCCAAAGTATCTGTAAGCTCTCACTCACAGCACATACACTCCCAGTTCTCTTTGTTGGCTCATTATTTATGAATATATTTTGCTTCAGATTGGAATTTAACCCTTGTGAATCCAGCTCATAAGTTCCCTTTCACAGGTACCTTCTTTCCTACATGCTTCCTCTTCCCAGGGTGACTGAACAGCCAAACTGCTGGTTCCTATGGAGTTATTGTCTTCTTCCAACATTAGCAGTATGGATAAGCCAACAGTGGCAATCCCTAGCGAGTCACACCTGCCAGGCTCCTCTCCTGGCACACCTCAGAGGGCTCTGACACACCTTTTCCTTTTCCAGCACATTTTCCTTTGGTTTGGTCCACTGTCTTTCTCTTCAGTGCCCAGCTGATCATTCCAGAGTGTCCCTCTGGATGCTACTGAGGCAGCAAAAGCCCCATCTCACCAGGTTTTCAGGACAAACTACCTCTCGGAGCAGCTGGGCAATCCTTAGCTGACATAGCTTTAAGCAGGTCAAGCACTGGATGATGGCAGAAGAGCTGCTGCCCTGTGGGTGGAACTGTGCTGTGTTACTTGTGATTTAGCTCATGTGAAACTCATGCCCTAATGAGGTCAGGCAAAGTAGGTGAGAGGACACCAGAGGGCTTTCCAGCTTCTGTTCCACTTGATTCTGCAGTCATGTTCTAACAGAGAAGGCAGAAAGGAGAAATAGGCTGGAACTCACAGTCTGTGTCTGCTGTCACCTGAAAAAGGGTTCACACCCAGTGGTGGATGTGAGAGAGGGTATGGGGACACAGTAACAGTGGAATGACAGCAGATTATGGAAGGACTCATGTCTCAGGGTGTCCCACTGCAGCAATCAGGGTGCTTTTAAGTTTTATGATTAAAGAATCAGAGCTGAGAAGCCTCAGTGTGATCTGACAGGGTAAAGTCCTTCAAGTATGAATCTAAACCTCAGTTTGTTCCTAACCACGGTTCCGTGGGATTTTGTGGCAGGGTGGTTACACCCAGGAAAAAGAGGCAGAAATGGGCAAATTAATCATCTACAGCAGTGTGAGACTCCCCTAGAACTTGGCATCACCCTCAGCAGCAGCCATCCCCACTCCCCTGGGCTGAGGCAGGAAGGGTCACAGCTCCTTGGGCCAGAAGCCTCTGCTCAGCAGGAAGAGAGAAAAGCTGCCAGATGGTGGGGAACACAAACACACAACCCAGCTTTTGTTGGTGCCTCCCAAAGGCAGTCCAACAGAAATAACCATTTCTAGACTTCATGGGGCTTCTCCTAAAAACAGAACATAAGGGTAAGCTCTCGACTCAAAGGTGCCACTGTGTGAGCAGAGATGTCTCAGGAGAGGCTTGTGCTTTCTCAGCGCAAAGTTTGAAATGGGGAGAAAGTAAATGTGAGATTTAACCTCTTATTCCATAGATGTGCTAATCACTAAAGGTGACAGAGAAGCTGATCCTCTTTCATTTCATATCTGAACCACAGCTTTACTATTTCTACAGAGGGAGAATCAGGCTCAACAGCTGTTTTTACAGAGAAACACATAAGCTGCAACATTTAAACACAGAACCTGAACTTTCTGCAGGATTCTGGGATAATTCTCTATCAAGAATTTCCCCTTAGCTCCAAAGCCAGGGATGCTTGCAGCACACAAGGTGATTTTATGCTTCTTGGATTTCAAAGGTCTGCTTTCTTCAAAGAGTGCTTATCCTGTTTTGCATAATGATTTCACCGCAGTATTTCCCTGCTCAGCATGTGAATCTTGGGATAACAACATATTGCTTAGTAATGTCATTTACTCAAGCTTGAAATGCTGGCTGTTAAACAGGAAATAATTCAGTGGATTTATAATCACAGTTAGGCTTGTGTGATGCTTCTCAGCCTGAGGCACTTGTGAATTGAGGACTCCCTTTTGGAAGTATCTCATGTCTATAATTCCCATTGAAATCGGAGGGATGTGACAGTTTCTAGCACCTCTGACCACTGGGCTGTGTATGTTTCCTCCAAATCTGTATTTCACACAGCACCTTGTGAAAAGAGATTTACTACACATCCTGGAAAAGTAGCAAACGCTTGATGGGGTGTGCAGGGGAAGCAGGAGGGACCTTTAACCACAGAGGACAGCTTTTCCCTTCTCACGCCTCTCCCATTTCCCAACCAAAATACAGGGGCTCATTCAGGCAGTTTTTTTAGGCTGTGAAAACTGCAGAAACACACCAAAAGGGGGGTTTTCTTATTAGTAGGGACTCTGTGTGAGTGCTACACACACAAGCATCTTTTGTTATGCTGCAGGAGGCAGAGGTAACGGTCAGGCTGGCAGGGGTGGTGGAGGCAGGACAGGACCAGGAGCTCCCTGAGTCATTACCTTTGGGTTTTCTCATATTTGAGCTGGCCCTGCTTTCAAAGCAAACCATCCTATCTCACCCAGCTGGGGAGGACGGGAATTACATGAATAAAGAAAGGCATCTGCCTCATGAAGTCATACTGAGGGGTTTCACCACCAAGGAAGGTGGTGGGCTCCACTGAGGCAGTTTGAGGGGAATAAGTGTCCTGAATGGGGTAGAAAGAAATGAGGTAAGGCAGGACAGGATGTCCTGTCTCTGCTTCCAGTAATCCCTGTCACACCAGGCTCTTTCTGTTTACAGTGGGTTGGTGGCTGGGACACATCTCACCACTGCTGGAGATCAGTCTGATAAGTAAAACATGTGAAACATTTTGGTTGCTAATATTTTTTTTTAAGCAGGGTTTAAAATGCATTGGTCAGACATTAACAACAGATCTCCTCCTGTCAGTAACCCAGGAAAAGGTGCAAATCACACACCTAAGATTTGTGTCTTAATTAGGGAATATCTGCTTGGGTGAGCTTCCCTCATTGACAAAGAGGGAAAAGACAGGAGGAAACCTGTGAGTACTGTAGGACAAGACCATAGATGTCATAGAAACCTGCAAAGGCATTTACTTACTCTTTTCAAAAAGCATCGGGCAAGCAGCTCAGGGTTCTCAATGCAATTTTCTATCTCCTTAAGGAAAATCCTGAGAGGGAGAAAGGAAAGCAAACAGTAAGGTGATATCCTGCTCATGCTGTGTGCTGCTGCTCTGGAAATCCAGCTAAAGCCTATGGTTTGTAGTGAGAGGTAAGAAATCTGACACACAAAGAAGTAAATATATTTAGAAAAATGGGCTGTGGTTCACAGTGGATTTCTGGAGTCACCAATATTACCATGTTTTCATCTGCTCACAAGCTCTTGGGACATCTAATTCCTCTGGCTGGTGAGGCTGGTTTCCAACATTTAGTCCAAACACCCACTTCCCATTTGCTTATAAGGATTTTTCAGAAAAGAAAGAAAACCTCTGTCAGATGCCATTGCTCAAGCAGTGAAAAAATGGAATGTCACTGCAAGGCAGCTGCAGTGACAGTCCATGCACTTATCTATTAGTATCAACTATCTGCCCCAATATTTAACCTTGCAAAAGAGGGATTTTTAAATTTATATTGTTCAATTGGTTGTTATATCTTATAGGCAATTATTATTCATGAGAATTCCTAAGTTCTCACTCTGCTGACAGCCAGTTTTACTTAGTCAAGGCTGGGGAAAACAGGAAGTTCACTGAAGTAGCCGTGAGCTTTGTGAAGATCAAGCAGAGGTGAATTGTGTTCATCACTGTGTACTGTAGTTAAGGTCATTTCATCATGATATGGACAAGGCTTCTGGAAAGTTTTATGATTGCATGAAGAATAAAATCCCTTAGGAAAACTGCTATCAAATATACCATGTCTTCTGATATGATTACAGAGATATAGGGTAAATAAGCTGAATGACAAAGAAACTCCTCCACAGAAGGGTTTTGCCAGAGAAGGAACATCAGGACTCAGTCCTGTTACATTCACCAGCATCCAAGGGAGGTGGCAAAGTACTCACCACAGGGGACATTCAAACTGAGCAATACCAAGGGAAGAGTGTCATCTTTCACAAAAAAAAAAATACAGATGATATGTGACTTTGGAGGTGTTTTCCACACATGGGTTTTGCAGGACACAGACAGGAGCAAAGCAAGGAGGCTTTTTTCCAGCTGTTTTTGTGTGCCAAAGCTCCCCAGAAAGGGCGACAGAATGACAGCAACCCCTGGTTCCCACGTGCCTGTTGTGGAACTCGTAGATCTCTGGGAGGTTCCCAAAGAGAATTTCCTTCTTGTTCTGGAGTGCAGATGGAATCAGATGCACTAAACTGGGATTGTCCATTTCTGAAGCATAACCCTGCAGAGGAAAGGGGAAAATAAAGTCAGGCTGTTTTCCCAGGGCAGAACTGTGCTGGAGATGTTGAAGAGCCCCAAAGCCACATCCTCTTTGTTCCCAGCAGAGCTGCTCCCACCCAGCTGCTTTGTTGCTCCCATCAGTTCATGAAAATTCCCATTTCCTCCAGAGCATTTACCCCCCATGGCTGTGCAAACACATTTTTAACCACAAATGAGCAGATTCCTGGATTAACAAACAAAATTAATTGATGTCCCCAGGATTCAAAAGCTACTTTGTTTCTGTGTGGGATGGAAACTGCTACATTTGACAGACACATATCTTTGTGCTGTGCTGCAAAGGTATTGGTTGGGATTTGTTTGTTGAGCTGTGGTATTTGGCATGATGATTCCCTTGTTTCTTGTAGAAACTGGATTGTGTTTCTTCAATAAAAGCTTGGAGAGAAGCACATTCAGAGCCCAGATTTTAAACTTGAAAGTTTAAATCGATTACCCTTCAGAGCTGCCAGCTCCTACAAATCAAATCCACTAAAGGAGCAATTGAATGGCTGTAAGACAACAACTAAATAGGAGCAACTGATGGAGCCCTACTCAGCCCCATCCCTCCACAGATCTCAGAGATTCCACACACCCTGGGTGTGCTGCTCTCCTCTGAGTTTCAAAAGCTCAAGAGTAATATTTGCAGTGTAAGCAGC
Organism: Turnix velox; assembly: GCA_013400935.1. Lineage (NCBI taxonomy): Eukaryota > Metazoa > Chordata > Aves > Charadriiformes > Turnicidae > Turnix > Turnix velox. The sequence goes on along the minus strand of VZTY01000833.1, from coordinate 52,318 downwards.
TCTTCTCCGTGCTGAGACACAGCACAGGACAACAGGCAAGAGGGGAAAGATGGCCTTCCATTTTTCTCCTTTCCCAAACTCACATACAACCCAAATTTTAAGTTTGGCCCTGTGGAAATCATGGTATTTTGAAAAGGCACATTATTGACTGTCCATAATTTTGAGAATCAGACAACTTTTACCATGCAGGGATCCAGGATCAGGAAAGGTCCCTCTTTCCTTGAACCCTGAGGAAGGATGCTCAAAAGTCCCATCCCCAGACAGGGCAATCCCTGTCCATAGGGAGACCCAGAATAGTATCCTCAGATACATCTCTGTCTCTAGAGAGTCCTGTGCTCTCAGGAGCTAGGTGTGGAAGCATTCACCAGAAGGACCCACACACATAGGGTGACAGAGAAGGGAAGCTCAGAAGCTGTTTCAGAAGAATTCCTTACCTCTATGATACTTTGAAGCTCTTCTACATAAACCCGTTCTGTCTCTATCAGCTCATTGATTATGTGGCTGCAAAAGAAGAAAGGTGGGAAGTTCTAGTGCTTGCCAACACTTCAGAAAAACACACACAAAAGAAAAAAAAAGGTTTTTCTCATGTATTTCTGTTTATGCCTCCGATTATGCAAAACCATCTCTCCTGTAACATCTCTGAAGGTCATTTCTACCCCCTTCAGTACTGCGCCTTGTTGATAAGCTTAAAAGTCCTAAACATCTCCTGGATAATTATTTTTTACAACTCATTTTAAACAACTTCTTGGTTGCTTCTGTTATTTTTATACCTACAAATCTGAATAAAAAGATTTAAAATGCCCCAGAAGGTAAGCGAGAAAGGCTTCCTCTTCCAATAATAACTAACAATACTGAATAAAAGGGGATTATATTTCACAAGGTTGTGTTACATTTCTGCTTTGCCTTCTTTTATAAAATAAACACAACTAGTGAGCGAGCTTCCCGTCTTCAACACAGGGTGATGTCAGAAGCCCGAAAACATTAAAGTAAAAGAGAGTAAAGTGTTTATACTGTATTTTGGACCAAGCAAACACCAGCAGCAGGACATTGGGAGTGATCTCTGGAGGAGACGGAGAATGGTCAGCCATGAGCAGCAAGTGTGGGCACTGGTGGCATCACTACCAACACCAATATTTCCCCATAGATGGGTAAGGGTAAGGAGGAAATCAGTGGTGGACAGAAAGGAGAAAAATATCTTACACTTGGAGATTCTTCTAGCTGAGGAGCTACCTACTGCTTCACACCTACAGTCAGCACCATTGATCCCAGGCTCTCCCCTGAAACTTGCCCAGACAAAGACAACACAGTCTGTCAGGAGGGTGAATTCCCAGGTAAATGCTACAGGAATTACAGGGATTTGGGCAAATATACTTAAGCTCATCTTACTATTGAAAGACACTTATTTACCTGCAAACAAGACATAGATTCTTCCTGATATTACTTAATCTGTTGCCTAGCAGATAAAATCAGGACTGACTCTGAAGCAAACTGGATACCTACCTAATAATCACAATTGAAAAGCAAATTATTAGTCCCTAGGTTTCCTGGTAACTGTCACAAACAAGATGGGGTGTCTATTCAAAGCACAACGCTAAGAAATACAACTGGTAAAGCAGGGGCCCTTAGGATTTATTGAGCTTAATTCTACACCTATGTCTATAATAAGAGTAGATGTTTTAGGTTTTTAAGTGTTACAGTGGTGAGACACTGGCACAGGTTGCTTGGATTGGTGGTGGAGGCTCCATTGCAGGAGACATTCAAGGGCAGGCTTGATGAGGCTCTGAACAACATGATCTAGTGCAAGATGACCCTGCAGCGGTTGGGACTAGATGGCCTTCGGATGTCCCTTCCAACCCAACTCATTCTATGAGTCTATGAAACTGAGACAAAACCTTGATGGAATTTCTCCACCTCCAGCCTCCTCTCTCAGAACTTTGAGTCAGTACATGAAGGGCAATCATTTTCCAACACTTCTCCAGAGNTTGATGGAATTTCTCCACCTCCAGGCTAGATGTCACAAGCCTCCTCTCTCATTTTCCAACACTTCTCCAGAATGTTGTCCAGACAGCAGGACTTTCACTTCTCAGGTTTTTTGGTGGGGTTTTTGTTGTTATTGCTTGGTCTTAACTGTAGCCTTCTTCCAACCACAAAATGTGTCCACATGAAAAAAGGGAAGTTTGGCCATCACCCAGCATCCTGCCAGATCAGTGCACATGCTCTCCAGCTGCTTGTACAATGGCCTCTTGGTGCCTGTGGCCATTCCATCTCTGAGATTTCCCCAAGACCTCACACCATCCCCATCACAGGACACTGTTTGGGCCTCTGCAAAGAGCTGGTGGGCACATGTCTAGTTCCCAATGCTGACACTGCTTGAAGTGTTGCATGATACAATCCATCCATCTCTATATGTGCCCATCCCACAGTCTCCAGCTGTTCTTTGACAGGATTAAAGCTCTCTTCTGCTGGCAGTGCTATTCTCCAAAAGAGCTGGTGCCCTGCAGGCTCCAGGAGCACCTGGCACAAAGCCATGGGTGAGGAGCTTGCCTTGGTAACGCGTCTGAATCTCTCTCCAAACAATATCCACAGCAGCAGAATCTCAAACATGAAAGGCCATTGCACATGAATCACTCTCTTGTCAAACCATTAACAATGGAAAGGTCAAGAGCCTTCCCTAGACCTTAGAGCTGCCCTGACTAAGATGCAATTTAAGCCCAATGGATTGAAGAGTGACACGTGTGAGTCTTGCTGCTGCAAGGAGAAGCAGTGAGAAGGAATGGAGGAGACACTGATACTCACATTGGGCTGCTGATGGCCCAATCTGAGAGATTTAATGTCATTTGGGGGAGCCTAATGGCCTAGAAAGGTGACGGTGAACTGATCTGATCTATGGCAAGCCAGAAGATGTGCCCTATTCCTCCCTCCTGGGCTCAGGGGGAGCAGGGTCAGGGCACACATCTGCTGCTGGGGTCAGGATAAAGGAAAAGGGGATGCAGCCATGGACAGGAGCATGGTCTTCTAAATCCCCCTTCCCTGATGTGCTCTCAACAAGCATCACCAGTTTATAAGTCATTTCTGGTGACTAGCTACATCACATATATATGAATAAAGTTAATATTGCAAATGCAAACAGACATTGTTTCTCTACTGGCCTGTAGACAAGAAACTTAGACAAATGCAGGTAATCTATTGTCCTTCTAATTGCTACAAAGGAAAAAAACAGGATTTTTTGGTCTCTTCCAAAAACATCAGAAATTAAACAAAAGGTGAAACAGAAGGAATGAAAAAACATTCCGGAGAAATGAAGAATATAAGTTGATCAATACCAGAGCAGAGATACAGGCCCTTGCCATATATCGCATTTTAACTTACTTAACTCAGCCCTTTCAGTCTCTCTTTTTGTCTGTCCCATGTCCAAAGTACTCAGCAAATTTTCACACTATATCTACCCAGTTTGAGGGCTTTTCTCCAGCACTGGCTCACACCAGCCTCCGTCACCAAAGAAGGACTTTTCAAGAAGGACTTGCCAAGGACTTGCAAAGGCAGTATGTTCTGGTCCCCACAATGCCTGACTCACCAGCCCTCCTGGTGTGAGAATGGTGAGGTGAAACACTTCTCAGGAGAGCAGGGACAGCTTTCCCTCTGCTGAGGGAGAATCTAGACAAAGGGCTTGGCAACAACTGGCCTGGCAAAGCCCTGGATGGCAGACCTATCAATGGATGTGGCAGCAGGATGTGGCTGTGGCACAGATAGATCATACACAGGATGTGGCTGTGGCAGAAGGAGATCATACATAGCTCTGCTGATGGGACCTTGTCAGATGTTCCTAAGGAAACTTCTGGTTATGGGAAACGACTAAAATGTATGACTTGCTCCACCTTTCTCTGAATTATCCATCTTGATTTCTAAAGAAACTGCATGGCCTTGGTTTCACTAAGCTCACATTTGCCACAGGTGGGGTTTCACATGGTTTCCTTTTGGGAAGATGATTCTTGCTCTAGCAACTGTGATGCTGCCAAGGTCTCTCAGCTTCAGCCACTTCCCATCATGGCAGTGCCCATACAGTGGAGACGAAACAAAAGGAGAAGCAACAGAGAAAACTATTTCTACTTTGTTGGAATCAGAGCCCTAAAACAGAATTAAAGCAGTGAGGTTTTCAAAAAACAAACACAAAGTTGGATCATAAACAGAGCTCCAAAATGCCTGTGCTGCAGAAAATTCAGCTGAGTGACCAAGGTGAGGCAACAAAGGTGGCACTGGAGCAGAGGCATCCCTCCAGAGAGGTCCTACAGAATCACACACAGCCTGGTACATGGAAATTTAATATTTGTAACAGCCAGGGGAGCAGAAATACCAGTGTGCAAGAGCAAAATGCTCTGATGAATATGTTATATGAATAAAAAGAAAAATAACATCACTTTTATTGATGCATCTAATTCAGAGACCTACTTAAATTGAAAATCCTCAAAAACAAGAGAAAGGACTGAAGGGAACTATGTGCAATGCTACAGATATCTCTCCTTAAAATAAAAATCACTATGGGGTGAAGTTGGACTTAGGAAAAGTGAGTGGAAAATGTGCAGGCTGGCAAAAATGAACACACAACCTTCTTGGCCCAGCATTAGGCTGGTCCTGGGTCTTGTCAGATTACTGCTTCTGAATGTAAACAACATATTTAAAAAATCCAATTTTTTGCAGTGGCATTTCCTTTACAGGCAGAAAATGGTAACAATCTCACTGGCTCAAGGAAAACATGATCAGTTTGGTATTAGAAATCACCACAAGAAACTCTGAGACGCCTGATCTTAAAATCTGAAAATGAAAAGCAATGACAGCATGTCATCTGCTGCTTAGAGGGAGCCTCCATCCCACCCACAGAACTGCTTTTAAGAGGAATTTTGTTTCCTTTTTCCCAGCGCAGAAAGTAACTTTCCCAGCCCCAAAGCGTTCTCAGCTAAGGTTGTGCAACAGCTCAAGTGAGACTGAAGTATGGAGTCAGTCACTGCACTTCACCTCCAAAGTGAAATAAAAGGTCGTTCTGTGAGTAAGAACATCCGTGTAAATGGAACATTGTATTTGTTAGCTGATACATGAAAACATTTCTGACTTCTCTGACACATTTTCTTTTCCTGCCAAATGAAGGAGAGTGAGGACTTGAATGAACAGCAATTGTTCTTAAAGTACATTTTTTGGCTGTAAATGAGCCCTGACCAAGTACCCTGGGGAAGCACAAGAGATTTATAGAGTATGATACATTTCATCTCAAAATCAGTACCCATTGGTGAGGATGCTGTAGCTGCCTTCTCAGGTGATCTCCTTCTGCTCCAGTGCCAATGGGATTTGCTCAAGTCCTTATGGAAGTTCTGAGCAGAAGGACTAGGTCTCTGTTAGAAATATCTTTCCCCACCATATCAATCATTTATAGTATTCTGCTGCTTCTGAAACCACCTCACCTCTCCGCTTATAAGGAACTGTCCCACATTTACTGTTCCTAAGAAATAGCACCTTGGGGAGATGTTTTATATATCTTAATTAGTTGACCCATATTACAGGAACCGGAACGGAGCTGTTAAGGGAGAGGCAAATTAATTAAATCACCTACAGAGAGGAATAATATAAATAGAGGACTTGACTTTTAGAGCTGTTCCTCCTCTTTGCTCTGCAGGTACACTGGGGTGATGGAGCTCTGGGAACAAACTGGAATGGAATGGAATGGAATGGAATGGAATGGAATGGAATGGAGATGATGTGGGTGCATAAAGGACTCACTGCAGAAAAAGAAATCAATCTTCCCTACTCTTGGATTTGATCTGCTGAACTGAAGTGATTACAGGCACTCAGATTTACCAGCCAACAAAGGAAGCTCACTGCTTTTTAACATACAAACAGCCAAAATACATATATCCATGTATAAAAATTAAATTATTAATATGCCCATATTGAGATTTACCCTCTTGATTCCATCTAGGACCTTTAAAATCAAGCACTCCAGGATTTCTGTGTGTCATCCCTATGAGAAATTCACCAAGTCCCTGGGGCTAGAAGTCATTCTCTCCTGGATGCTTTTTTCTTATAAGTTAGAAGTAGAGCAGGTAAAAGATCTCTGGATGTATAGTAGCTTCTGACATTTGCAAAAAGTGTTAAACAGCTTATTTTCTGTGCTCAATCTGATTTTTAAGACACCAGCTACTTTCAGTTTGCATCCAGCACATCTTTTCCATTCCTTTGTGGCCACAATCTAACAATATCCAAATGCCAGTTAACCTCATTGAGCAAGAAATCAGATAAAGGCTGACGGTGCTGTGGATTTTCCCCCCCTGGGTGGTAAAGCACAGTATTTGAAAAGGGGCGCTTTTTTTAACAAAAGCAAAAGTCTCAAAGAAAACTTTCAAACAAACAAGATCAAAGAAATAAAACACAAAAGTAGGTTAAAAGAAACTTGTTGAGAACAACTTATACTCCAAGCGGACCTTGGCACACTCTCTCTCCAAAATCCCACATCCTCTCTGGTGGGTGTCCTCAAAGAGCTGGGTGATGGGAAAGGACAGAGGCACATCTCATTTGAACAAGCTCTTTTTTGAAATGTCTCCATGAACCAGCATTCTCTGGGGCTTGGGGGAAATAGCCAGGTGCTAGTTACTTGACAATAGGGATGGAACAGGGAAAGAAAACCCCAGCAAGCTACAGCAGAGCTGATGGGAGCAGCTGGAACTCATATTCTGCTTTAGTTAATCTCCTCTTGGCACACTGACATCAGTCAGTTGTGAAGTGCTGTGGCCAAGAACCAAGCACATCCTTTTTGCTTGTGTGTGTGATACATCTTCACGTGGTACCCTGGAGCACATCCAAGGGCAATCCCAGCAGGGATTAGGAGTCACAGCTCTTGTGAACATGCACACCATTGACTCTGCTGTGCCTTGGACAGCCCTCCCTATCACACCCCTGGGACACAATCTGCAAAATCTAATGATAAACTCATAGAAAGGGAGAGACATTATCTGCTGGAAGGTATTCCAAACTTAGAAAGCAGTTTCACAGAGTTGTAGGATAGATTCCATCTGGAGATCATGTTCAAATGGCTGCTTCACAGGGGACTCAGTTGCAGACTGCAGGAAACTACGAGTGTACCACCCAGGATTTGGAGAATGGTGTTACCCCTGATTCTTGGATTTTTTTCTCTAATCAGCTGCTAACAGCCAATGTCCAATATGACACAAGGAAACAGAGAAATTTCTGGATTCATCCATTTTAAGACTGCTTTGTAATAATTAGCAATGCAAATAAAACATTAGCACTTTCAAATTAGGAGCTACAGAACAGCCAGAGCCTACAGAAGATTGAGAACATGCATGGGACCTTTGAGAGTCTACAAGGAGCTGTTCAAGTGACCAGGGATGCTCCACAGAGTGGACTTCCTTGTTAGACACATACCATGAAAGAAAGTTCCTGGTGGATAAGAAAATCAAAGTGAATTTTCAGAATACAGCATTCTGAACATGAATGGGTCACAAATCCTCCAAACATGGTTATTATATTTCCATGCCTCTCCTCTGCCATGTGCAGCAATAACAGGGCTATTCCCCAGACTGAGATGGTGCTGCCTGGGGTTTCTCCATCTTCTCCACAGACACAGACAAATTGTCAGCCCTCTGTCAGAGCAAAGATGGAGGTGGCAGGAGGTCACAGGTCACAGGAGAGGTGATATGGCTACACCTATGGGAGAAGCCTTTGCCCCTGAGAGGAAGAACCTAGTCCTAAGCCAGCATCAAGCACTTCATTACATCCACAGACCTAACCATGCTCCAGGATGTGTGACACAGCAGGACCTCAGAGAAGCCCTGGATCCAGCAGATGCAGGTTGCTTCCCATCCACTGTGCTTGCCCACATTCCCAGTGCTGGAGCATACACTGGACAAGGCAAAAGATCTGTCTGATCCTTACTTCCCCACGTGCCCAAAACACACCACCCCATGGCTGTGGCTGTGACCAGCTCCATTCCAGCCCTGAGCCAGCAGAACCACTGCAAAGAAAACAACTCAAGGAATTCCTATAATCTCTGGAGAAAATTAAAACCCACTTCGTGTCCAAGAGCAGGCTGGTATGGGAGATAAGGGCAGAAGTGGCTGCATATCCCTCTAAGATACTTGATTAAGTGCAATGTTTGTAAAAAAGCGTGAGAATGTTTATTTCAGCTTTTCTCTGCCTCCCAGATTCTTTAGGAGCAAGGACAGAAGGATGTCAGGAAGCCTCCAAAATGCTCTGTAAAGCACTGTCTGGCAACAAAAAGGTATTTTTCTTCTCCTGTTCATAATAATTTTCCCAGCTCCTAGAACTCTTTGGATCTATGGTAGGAATACATTTCCTCCTGCTGTTCTGCACACAGTTCTCTGTCAGCAGCAAGATCTTCCTCCGTGGCCACAGACACTTCACTTCCAAGCTCCTGCCAGCCCTTTAGGAGGTAATTAGACTGGGAAGAGCTGGAGCCAATCTGCCCAACAGGGAAACTCCTCACAAAACAAAGGCTTTAGAGAGTGAAAGAGACTATGGCAAACAAGACATGGCTAGTGGCTCCTTGCAGTTTCTGCTGCTGACTGCTCTTTCACTAAGTCTGGTGAAAGAAAACAGTTCTCTGAGCCCAACAATAGAGTCAAGAAACACACATGTTCTTTTCAACCATAGGTGCCAAGTTTCTCCCTTCTACCAGCTGTGAGTTTTCATGAGGCTGGAAATTAGATGGGAAAGACATGGTATTGGGGTCCTACTGGAACACTTATGTCCCAACCACTCACCAAAATCAATGCATCTCAATTGTAATGGAAGTCAATATCACATTATAATATGACATCTTTTACATCCCACATTTACACACTGCAGGAAAACCTTTGCAATGCATCTTATTTATGCCATGAGGGTGGTGAGACACTGTCCCAAGTTGCCCAGAAAGATAGGACACCCAGGCTTGATAAGGCTCTGAGCAACTTGAGCTAGTGCAAGATGTCCCTACTCACTGCCGGGGGTTGGACTAGATGATCTTTGAGGGTTCCTTCCAAATCAACACATTCTATGATATAAAAGGTGAAACTCATCTCCCCTTTTGGGGTTATTCAAAAGGACCAGCTCCAGGGGGACCTTAATAATGGCCTTTAAAGGAGGATTATAAGAAAGATGTTTAGCAAGTCCTGGACCAGACAAGGGCAATGGTTTTAAACTGAAAAGGTGAGATTTAGATGGGATATAAGGAAGAAATTTTTTCATTATGAGGAGGGTGAGTCCCTGCCCAGGATGTCCATAGAAGCTGTGGCTGCCCCATCCTCGGAGGGGTTCAGGGCCAGGTTGGATGTGGCTTGAAGCAAACTGGTTTATGTGAGGTGACCCTGCCAGGGCAGGGGGTGGCACAGGATCATCTTTGGGTGGATTCCACCCTAGACTGTTCTATGATATTGTGATTAATTTCTGCCTCCCATGGAAGTGCTGTGTCTTTGCTCAATAGCTACTCAAAACCAGGATCCTCTCTCCTGCCACATGCAGTGCCTCAAGCACTTGTACACCAAAGCTTTTAGCAGCACTCCATGAGCTAGGAGTATTTCTGACACTGGTCCACACCTAAATTTAACAATTCCCAAGTCTAACGACAGTACAACTTTGCTGTTGCCGATTTAGGACTCTGGCACAATATTTTTATTCTGAAAATAGCTCCTAATTCTTCAGGCAGGGCAGGAGTGCTGCCCTGTTCTACTCATGCAGCCTGGTGATTTGGGGATAAACTTAGTTATTCCCATGCTCAGAGTGAAGCTGAGTGATTTATGAAGCTTCCCAGTCCTGGTTAGACCAAGAACACGCAGGTAGGCCTGACCCAGATATTTAGCTACACTGAATTTAAAGAACTCCTATATTTAAATCCTATCCAAATCTGCAGTTGGAACCTGTCATTTAAGTGTGTAAACACCTAATACCTCCAGGCACAGGTTGCACACTGCAGGCAGGATGTGAGTTGCTGGCTGCTGGTGGCAAAAGTGGTGGCAGATGTTTCACAGACTTCCTCAGCGGGAAAAGCAACCCCTGTGTGCATGTTCAGAGAGTGAGCAATGAGTCTGGGCTGTGCCCATGCCTGGAGACTCTTCTGCCTGTACACACAGTGCCCCATACACACACCATTGCTTGGGCCAGCCCACATTCTTAAACTTTGATTTCAGTCAAATAAATGACACAGTCTACAAAACCTAAAGCTGTTCACTGATGAAGTTACACCTATGTGGATATGAGCTCCAGCAGAGCTTTAAATCTTGTAAGATTTGAATTCAGAAAGCAGGGGCTATGCTGCTTATGTGACACAGCACATCTGAGCACCAACCCACTCATGCCCCATAATTTTCCACTTTATTATTCAGTAGTAACAGATATGAACACTGTTGGACACACACGCGATGCTGTGCTTGTGAGTGACCACCAATAAGATCTCACTGAAAATCCACTGATAACAACACCACCACCTGTAAGATCTAGAGGGTCTCTCATGGAAAGAGCTCAGTCGTGATCAGGAAGTCTGGGAACAGAAGTCATACATTTGTGTTTCCAAAGGGAAGCACTCATGACGACTAACAAGGTTTCCCAGCTCTCGTGGCAAAGTGGACTAGAAAAACCAAGGAGGAATCAGATCCAAAGTAAATCAACCAGAAAATATTCCAAATTTCTAGGAAATTCCATTTGATATCTGATGGGGATCAATATTAGCTCTTTGGGTGAAGTTTCTTGATTCCTTTATCCACTCTTTGACTATGAAGGAATAAATATGCACCTTTGCATGCTCCCAGTCCCTCCATCCTGCCCTCTCCCTTGTGTGTGGCTGTGACTGCACACTAGCATGAACTGGGACGAACTGGTGACGAAGACAAGTCAACCCAGCTGAAAACTAACCTCACAAGCAGATAGAAGTCACGATAGCTGCAGAGTTCCAGCCCTCTGAAGGGCTCCAAAGGGAAAGTGTGGGTGGGTGTGGGCAGAGAAGAGGAAGGATGGAAAGCTACCCAGCTGCCCTCTGTGAGCTCAGGCCCATTGTGAAACCATCAACTGAGAAGGGCAATGAGTCAGCTTTGCCTTCACAAAGTGATCCAAAGAACATCAAAAATCAGTTCTGTGGAATAATGTCTGAACACAAATTACAATCATTGTAAAGCAGTTAATGCCCATGAGGCATGAGAAGCACAGGAGTTACACCTCTGTGAACTGTGGCCAGTTTGCCACAATTACTTAAATTCAGGCTGCCTAAAGCCACTCATCCCTCTGCATGGATGAGAAAGGGTTGCTATCCTTCTATCAAAAATGCCCAATTATTTCATGCTCATGAAATTTCATGCTAGGAGTCCTACAGTTATGAGATTTCTTGCACAAGAAACATTTCAGGGATCCACAGAAACATTTGCAAACTCAAAGGCTATCAGTTTCAATATGAAACTGATAAATATGAAACCAGAGCTCTATAAAGACCACCTGAAAGTGAAGGCAGTGAGCCCACAGTTCCAGGTTTTGAATGGAGGGAGCTGGTTTGTCTCATCAAACAGAACAGCACTTCTGGAGTTAAAAATCATATTTTTATCAATTAGATATTTTCTCACATGAATCCTCAGCTGACAGCCTGTATTCCAGGCCACAGTGGATAACAGAACGGAGAGGGCACATAGATGATGTTTTCTCACTCTGATGGACTTCAAGAGAAAGCCCCAGGAAGACCTTATAGCAGCCTACAAGTACCTGAAAGAAAGCTGGGGAGGGACTGTTTGCAAGGGCATGGAGCAATAGCACAATGGTTTTAAACTAGAGCATGGTGNCTCTGTGAACTGTGGCCAGTTTGCCACAATTACTTAAATTCAGGCTGCCTAAAGCCACTCATCCCTCTGCATGGATGAGAAAGGGTTGCTATCCTTCTATCAAAAATGCCCAATTATTTCATGCTCATGAAATTTCATGCTAGGAGTCCTACAGTTATGAGATTTCTTGCACAAGAAACATTTCAGGGATCCACAGAAAGATTTGCAAACTCAAAGGCTATCGGTTTCAATATGATATAACCAGAGCTCTATAAAGACCACCTGAAAGTGAAGGCAGCGAGCCCACAGTTCCAGGTTTTGAATGGAGGGAGCTGGTTTGTCTCATCAAACAGAACAGCACTTCTGGAGTTAAAAATCATATTTTTATCAATTAGATATTTTCTCACATGAATCCTCAGCTGACAGCCTGTATTCCAGGCCACAGTGGATAACAGAACGGAGAGGGCACATAGATGATGTTTTCTCACTCTGATGGACTTCAAGAGAAAGCCCCAGGAAGACCTTATAGCAGCCTACAAGTACCTGAAAGAAAGCTGGGGAGGGACTGTTTGCAAGGGCATGGAGCAATAGCACAATGGTTTTAAACTAGAGCATGGTGGGTTTAGATGAGACATGGGGAAGAAATTCTTCTCCATGAAGGTGGTGAGACAATGGCACAGGTGGAGAGATGGTGGAGACTCCTTCCCTGGAGACATCCAGGGCCAGGCCAGGCTGGAGCAACATGATTTGGGCAACATGATTTAGTGCAAGAAGTCCTTGCTTAGCACAGGGAGTCGGACTAGATGGCCTTTTAAAGTCCCTTCCAATTCAACACATTCTATGATTCTATGACTGGGTTTTTATGATGAAGAGGGCAGCAGCTGGGACAGAGGCACCTATGCTAGCCCCTTGGAGAGCACTCCATGTGGCTCTATGTAGGTTCAAAGACTGAGAAGCATTAAATGACAGCTCTCTGACCCCAACCTCCCTGTGCAAACACTTCCTTGGTAAGCAAACTTCAGTGTTACTTTGTCTTCTATAGAAACAAATTGCTTTACGGAGATTCCCTCCCATTCTTCTCCCCCACTGGAGGTGAACAGCTGCAAGGATGTTGCCGGTGCCAAGGGCAGGAAATGATAACAGCACACCAGCTTCACACAAACCTGCAGGAGTTGCAATTCATTCTACAAAACTGTCACATCCAGGTTCCTGTCCATGCCCTGGTGAACCTTACAAATTCTCTATTTATGCTGAAATAGGGCCAGAGCAGAGGCTTGCTGTAGCAGATGGCTCTGTGCAAGCAAGGGATGTGCCTGCCTAAAACCCCACAGTACCAGCCCCCTGCAGCCCTCAGTCCTGCTCCTCCGACACCCATGAAGGGGGAGGAACACACAAGGGGGTGGTTGCCCACAGAAAAATCCAGGTGAGGTGTTTTGGAGCACTTTTCCTTCTCTATTGGTTGGGCTCTGCATCCCAGGCAAGAACAAAATCAGGGAGGATGAGATGCAGTTGGGCTGGGGCATTAAAAGCTTAATTTATAACTAAATGAGGGCGATGTCCTAAGAAAACTCTCCCTGAAAACACTTCTGGATAACAGGAAGAGGTGGAGCTTTATTCTAAGTAAGTTTTCATCTCAACAAAGGATCTGACCCAAACAGGATTTGAGTTTAAAAATTAAAGAGAGAGAGTTGGTAAGTCCATTCTCAGGATAAAAGTGGACACAGATGTGAGACAATGTCAGTCCCAGCAAACCAAGGACCAAGTCTGCAGAACCAATTAGCTGCAGTCACTTTTATCAGTAATATAAATATCTCTGCCTTTGCTTTCTGCAGACTTAGTTCTTGGAATCTTGTAATTATGCCTGAATCACACTTCCTCATCTACCACCTGCAGTTTCAAAGGTATCTCCTGATTTTGAAAATGAGACTCCTTGGAGATGCATTTTCTGTGTTATCAAGGCACAGAAAACACAGAAATATTTTTGCTTTAGTTTTTAAATGCCTTTGGAAGGCTCTGAGCTATGACATTTTCATGCTTGTGCTTAGCTTCCTACACATTAAAAAAGATTGTCAAGATTGCCTGTGTATAGTCATATCCAGATGAAGCAGAAGTGAGTAATGGCTGATTATTTTTTTACAGTTAGTTGTTGAAGGAAGAATCCAGCTGCTGTTTCTTTTTTCTTTCTCTTTGGTTTACCAATTTCAGGAGAAAACCAAAAACTGGAGTCACCAGCCAAGAAATCAGTCTGTTACCTATCTATCATTGAGAACATCTCACTCTGAAAGGAAAAAATCACTGTGAAAATCACTTTTAATCACTGCTATAATCACTTTGACCACTGATAAATTTCTCAAATGGGATGATGCCTAAAGCTAAAAATGAAAAATAAACAAGGAAAAAACTCATTTGTGAACTAGGGACAGAATGGGCAGCTACCATTTCAGTAAGAAAAATTAATGAAGTTTTGTTTATAAGGTTATTCCTACCGTTCTCTAAACACTGTTTAGATAACACACTAAACTTACACAGTGATCCACAAACATCTCCTTCGAGGATGAACTGCCAGCTGTAGGGAATTCTGTTTTGTCTGACTGCAGAGTCAAACTGACAAGAGAAATCTGGGAGGGCTGCTCTGGAGTGTTCAGTGGCAGGAAGACACAGAAGAGGAGAAAGGAGAGATCGAGGGAAGACTAGATGACTTTTAAAGGTCCTTTCCAACTCAACACATTTTATGATTTTTTTGAACTCCCAGGGCTTTGCAGCTTTCTCAAAGAGTCCTGTATGATAAAGATCGTATTTCTGGGGACCACTCTTCCCCTCGCTCCACTTCTGCCAACTACCCTTGACAAGAGTATTCCTGTTGCTGGTTCTTCCTTGTGCATCAAAAGAAAACAATTCACTGAGCACCCTGATGTAGTGGAACTCGATTATCTTTAAGGTCCCTTCCAACCCAGACTATTCTATGATGAGGCCAGGAATGATTCAGAGACATCTGGGTCACGTGAAAGAACAGGAGTAATGCACTAGGCTTGTGTCTGATGGTTATGTTCAGTGACAATCTCACATTTCCATTAAAGCCCACGAGGCAAAGCATTAATAGTGGCTTTCTGACTAAAACTGAATTACTTTTTTTTTATCCTCTTTACAGACGTTCGGCAGAAGTGCATTTACAGAAGGCATGTTCATAACTCTTGTTTGTCTTTCAAATCAACCTACTGACCAGAGAGACTCAATCTTACTGAGGTAAGATTAATAACTTTGAACTTTGAACTCAGAACATGTAGTGATAGGACGAGTCGCAATGGTGCAGGGGGTTTGGACTAGGTGACTTCTGAAGGTGCCTTCCAATTCAATGATTCCACGAGTGATTCTATGAACTTGTGAGAAGCAATCGCTGTTAACCCTCCGCAAGCCCCTTGCTGCTCCTTGGGTAAGGAGAAGAGGAGCAACCTCAACCCACCCGCATTGTCCCGGAGCGCTGGGGGAGCGGCGGTAAGAACGCGGCCGGGGCCGGGCGGGACCGGCGAGGGCGGGGCCAGAGGCGGCGAGCGCAGAGCTCCCGTATGCCGGAGCCGGCGGGGCTGGCCCCGCTTCCCCGGGGAAAGAGGCGGAGGAGAAGGCAGGAAGCGGTGCGAAGGTGGCGGCCGTCCCATTGCCCCGGTGAGGTACGACAAGTCCCGGAGGCCCCCGTCCCCACGGTGAGGTGCGCGGTTCCCCTGCCGTTTCCCCGCTCCCTGCCGAGATCGGTTCTTGTTAATGCCGGTTCATTAAAACGGGCGAAAGTTGTGTTTCCCTACGGGCATTTTATTCTCCTCCCGGCCTG
>VZTY01000833.1:0-35608 GCA_013400935.1 Turnix velox | reverse complement strand
TTTTTTTTTTTTTTTTTCTGGCTTTGCTACGGGAAAGGTGTTGCCGGTATGGGGTTTTATTATCCTCCTGAACTTGTTTCCACCCCAGAAACTGGCAGATCCAGCCCCGGGTTGCGACACGGGGAGGCGCCCCCGGAGCTCGTTAGAACCCTAATGAGCGGCGGGAGCAGCTCCGCTCCTGGGGGCTCGGCGGGAAACGGCGCCGGGAGAAAACGCCTCGGGGCATACACCGAAGGCTCTCGGAGAGAGCATTTTCTGAGCAGAACTTATTAAAAGGTTCCAGGATGGGCTCCCGGAGGCTGAAGGTGGACGGAGTCTAAGCCGCCCCCCGCCTTTGTTCCCCGCGGCCGCATGGCTGAACGTCGCGCATCCCCCGGGATGGCGGTGGTCGAGGGATGAGGAGCTGCCGGGGTCGGGAGCGGACCCGTTCCGCCGCTCCAACAATGGGCCGAAACTTCACGGAGGCGGAGGGAGAAGTCCCGTCCTCCCGGTTCTCTGGGGTTTTGGGAGCGGGTTGGATGTGCCCGGTCAGCCCGGGACAGCTCTGTACTGGGAGAAAGCTGCTTTGTTTTAGCTGCGGTTTGGAGCCGGAGGCCGGTGTAAGCAGCTAAATTCAGTGCAAGGCAATGGCTTTTAAAAGACCTTAATTCTATTGTGGCTGCACAAAGAGAGGAGGCCAGTGCTGGAGCATCCTCAGCTGTGATGCCCGAGGATCACTGACAGTATTGTTGAAACTTCTGGTGAAACCATCCAAATCTAGTTTGTGGCCTTCTGGTTTGTCCTCCCTTCTTCTCCTCACTTCTTGCATTTCTCCAAGCAGTTGAGAATGGAAAAAGATGGGGTTGGCAAAGTCATAGATTAATTTTTAAAAAGGCAAAAGATGTATTCTAAGAGAGGATCCATTAGGATGGGAGGGACCTTCTAAAGCCATGTAGTCCAACCCCTTGCAGTGAGCAGAGTCATCTCACACTAGATCAGGTTGCTCAGAGCCTTATCAAGCCTGGCCTTGAATGTCTCCAGGGATGGAGTCTCCACCACCTCTCTGGGCAACCTACGCCAGTATCTCAGCACCCTCATGGGGAAGATCCCATCTAAACCTGCCCTGCTCTAGTTTAAAGCCATTCCCCTCATCATAACACTTCATGCCCTGACAAACAGCCCTTCCCCAGCTTTCTTGGAGGTCTCTTCAGGTACTGGTAAGCCACCATGAGGTCTCCCTGGAGCCTTCGCTTCTCCTGACCAGTCCCACCTCTCATAGCAGGGTTGCTCCAGCCCTTGGATTATCCTTGTGACTTCCTCTGGCTCTGTTCCAACAGGTCTAAATGGATGGATGCCAGCTTTTCTTTCCCCTTGTTGAGCAATGCAGAAGACATTAAATCACTGTGGATAACAACAGCCAGGGAATATTCTTGCAGTATTCCAGAAGGCTGAAACTGTCACTTTGAGCTGGGTGTTGCCCTGGCACTGTGAGAGTTACTGGTGGTACTGGACAGAACTGGTTTCAGTGAAGCTCACCCTCTGTTACATGCAGAAATATGGCATCTTGGTGAAAATGTGAGCTCTTTTGGTGGTCAGGTCTTGGGGTTTCTTTTTCAGCTTAGAAATATACCAGCAGTATCTGCTAACTCCTTTACTGTGTGAATCAAAACCATATCCCTTCCTGCTTTCTTTAAGGCCCTAAACTATCAAGAAGCAGAGTGTTTGCTCATGCTCCTCAGAGCAGTGGTTGGGACATTCTCTGCCATCTGGCCAAACTTCATTAGTGAGTACTGGTGAAACTGGAGTAGTGAGTACTGGGGGTAGGAATGGAAATTTTCCTACAGGTGAGAGAGAAGCATGTAGGAAACCCTGTGAGTCATTGTTTGTCATCTGAAATACCCATGTTTGGCTCTTCTGTGTCTACAGTGTTACAGCATCAGGGTGAGCAGCACCTCAGCTCACACCGTTACCAGTGAATGCCTGGAGAACTGTCAAGGGAATCCTTTAACTTGCAGATATCTGCTGTTAGCAAAGTAGGTCTGCTGGGCTTTTGAGCTGGATGAACATGGTGGGAGGAACCAGAGAGTGATGGATTGTGAGATCTTCCTTTGCTTTGCTTGTGGAGTTCAGTGAATTGCCTTCCTCAGCTTCCTGAAGGTCAAGTGAAGGCTATCAGAATATTCCTCAGACCTCAGTAATAACTAATCTTTAAATTCCTGTGGGAAGCAGCAAATAAATGTTCCGTCTCTGTCAGGCTAGCCAGAAATGACAGCTGAATTTTCTGCTGAGAGAGGAGACGTTGTGTATTTGGAGTCTTTGCTACATTTGGGAAGCTGTAGTGTAGATCCTGAACCAAATTCTGTGCTATCCTGAGTTTTCAAAGATTGAAGTAAGAGTCTAAAACACTTGAGCTATGGGTTTCCCCTCTCTTATAAGTTTGCAAATAGTAGAAATGCTGTGGCAGATCTTTGACAGATGACACTTGGCTTCATTGCAGTAGGGTCCACTGTAACCTATGGAGACAGGATGACAAGATGACCTCTCTGTGGTGAGAATGAACTCATACCAGCCATGAGTTGCTTGGGTGACTGCATAGCTAGATTTTCTCCTTGGATAGAATTGTGACTTGGAGCTGCTGCTGGTACATAACTCTGAAAATCTATGAGATCCCAAGGCTGCTTAAGCAACAAAGCTATGGAGAGATGGCTTTGAAAGAGGGGAGTGTTGTAAGCAAAAGCAACTTGGTTTGAAAGACTGCTGAAGAGGGACATGCATCCACACATTGCTGAGTCCATGAACTGCAGGATTCCTGCCTTGTCACAAAGAGCAATTTTGCTGCAGACTAAATGTGGTCTTCAACTTGATTAACAATTGTTGGGTCACTGTGGACTCCTGGGAATGCTGAAGGTATGCTGTCACCTTCAGGTGCAGCAGCTCAAACTCACCAGCTTAAGTGCAGCACCTCTGAAATAAATAACCCCTTTTCCACTGTGCCATTGGAGGGGCTTTAGGAAGGATTTTACCTTGTTCTCTGTGTTTAGAGCCAAAGCCATTTGCTCCACATCGAACACTGCTGGCCCAGTAAGTCACCTGCTCCTGCTGCATCCTGCAACTTTTGTTTCTGTCCTTTTCATTTCCTTTGTGACCTCATGGAGTTTGTGCTGATTGACTCAAACTGGCTTTTGTCTCAGGGCAGGGAAAGGACAGCTCTTCTCAGCTCCTCATCATTCATCACCACAGCCCCTCCATCACTGGCTGTATGAAGCAGATGGGGGATGGACAGATTTTCTTCTATTTGACTTGGTTAACTAAAACCTTTCACTGTGTACAGTGCTTTCATTATACACTGAGGTGTGTAATCCACATGTTTGTAAAGACTTGACAAAGTGCTTTTGCAACTCTTCTTTCTAACTTCTCTGACTTCCCCATAAAATATTTATTCACTCTGGTTTAGCAGGAAACTCTTCCAAGTAGTGGAAGTGTAGTAGGTGTGGCACGTCTGATTCTTTTCTGAGGTTCTAGCTGCATTGTCCTCAAGACCCTTTGGAAATTCCTCGTTCTGTTTTCTTATTGCATTGTTCTTAAAGCTCAGCTTTCTAGAATGACCAGGCTTCATTAATAGATGTCTTTGGTTTTTCTGCTGCCTTAAGTTATCCTTGTCTTGTAAGTTCCTGTTTTCCTGTCTTTGTAGCTTCCTCCTGGAGTCTACAGAGTGATGTGTTGTAGTCTCTGTTCCAGTGAATTCCATTTATATTTTCTGCTTAACTCTGTTTCACTAGACTGCCCTCCCAGCAGGGTTTAATCTGATGCTGTGTGTACTTAGTTATGTTCTTGGCCTTCCATGAGTTTTGTATAGACATGTATATGTCTGTATGCACACACATATATACAACAGAAATGTTTCCACATATAGAAAAATACTGTTTTTACTGGATCTTGATGCTATGTAATAGTGTGATCCTCTGTCCGTTTCTCCTGAGCCAAGTCAAGTACTTCTGGTTAAATGCAAATGCCCAAGTTCTTTCCTTTAATTTAAAAAGGCTGGTATCTGAGAGAAATCTCACTGCTTATTAAATGTGTTGGGAGTGTTTTGCAGCTCCTTTGTTTGACTTTTCTTATCTGATTTGAATCTGGAGGCTAGGCCAGAGGATTCTTTGCTCTGTCTTCTGATCTGTGGTTTGTTGTGGCCAGTGCCTGGTTAGAAGCTTGCAGTGAGGGGTGCTGGGACCATTTCAGAACAGAGAGAAGCTACTATCTGTCTCCTGTTCAATCCCTAGCCTTGGTGCATGGCAGTAAAAGCTATATAAAGGGCTAAAAATCTCTGTGGTTCCCACAGAAGCAGGAGAGGATTAATGAGACTCATCCCATTAATTTTTGCAGGCAAGCTTAGACAAAGTTGGGAACCATTATTATTCCAGCTGGTCTGCAGTGCCTTTGTGCACACTGAGGTGGTTCTCCATTCACTTCATAGCAACACCTGAGGTGTTTTGTGCCCTTCTGCCTTGAAAAAATATAGACACCCCCAACAGGTAGGTAGAAGCTTTCTGTATTGAATTTGTCTTCACATGTATAAAGAGCCAGCAGCTTTCGATGTCAAGTAAAATTTCTTGGAAGCAATTTAAAATGTGAAAGCTACATTGAAGCCTTGAAACTTACACAGTCATATAAAATAACTGGATCAGACCTTGGCTCAGTGTCCCCATAGGGAACTGAAGAAACACTAGCTGGTGCTGCAGAGGCAGAGAACCTTCTCCTCTTCACCCTCTTTGGTGGGTAGCTCTTCCAGAATTCTCAGCTTTAGCAACATTATCTTTACTCTTTTCTTAAAATCTCTCCCCAAACTGATGGTCAGTCCCCAAGAAGTGGCATCTTTTGATATAGATAGAGATTGGAGAGCACGGACCTACCAGGTCTGGATGGTATTAGTGTTTTTAGAGGGAGTTTCATTTCACTCAAACTACACGGACCTCTTCACATAATCCTTCCAGCTTGGTTATCCAGCTTCAACTTTAAGCTTTTTGTCATTATGCCAGTGAAGACTCTGAATGCTTTCAGAACTGGAGTCTGGAGTTAGGACTTGGGCAAAGTGGACACTCTTGTCCATTTGCTATCTCCAGATAACAACTCACTTAAAGTTAGGGTGACTCTTTAATTGAATTCATGGTGCTATTTGTGTAACTTTCACATTATTAAATTATCTTGTTGCTGTATCTTGAGTGACTTTGTGCTAGGATAGGACACCTATATATTGTATGTATGTATCTGTAACTGCACTGCATCCACACGGGGTGAAACAGCTTTTGCAAATTAGTGCTGAACTACCCTGGATGGGAATTAATCTCTGAAGAAAATAACCAAAGTACAGATGCTAACCAAGAAGAGAGTGTGTGGTCTCTGACTTCCCCCCTTTGATTCAAGGAGATTCATTGTTCTTTTACTGATAGTAAATTAGATTATCAGAAGCAGACGGGGTCAGTGGGTAACTCCCCTTCTTTCCCTTCAGTGTGGCACAGGACACAGCCCCTCTACTCAGATGAGTGTAAATGGTGTCTGGACTGGAGGTCAGTATTATACTTGGCTTAGGACTAGATGTGATGATACTCTGCTCTGCTCAAGGCTTTGCATTTCTCTGATGTATACTAACCTAAATTGATCAGCTTGGTGAAGACAAGCTTAGTAACTCATAGCTCATAGTAACTTATCAATACCTGAAGGGAGCCTACAGAAAGGCAGGTGTAGGACTTTTTGATAAGATATGTGATGGGAGGACTAGAAATAATGGACGTAAATTGGAAGAAGGTAGATTCAGGCTAGACATAAGAAAGAAATACTTTATGGTGAGGGAGGTGAGACACTGGAACAGGTTGCCCAGAGAGGTTGTAGATGCCCCCTCTCTGGAGGTGTTTAAGGCCAGGCTGGACAAGGTACTGAGCAGCCTGATCTAGTGGGAGGTGTCCCTGCCTATGGTAGGGGGGTTGGAACTCTATGATCTTTAAGGTCCCTTCCAACACAAACTATTCTAAGATTATATGAAATCTGGAGAGAACTAGCCTAATAGAACACTAAAAACCCCACCAGCTCCTGTAAACTGGAAGTTAACCAGTTTTTGAAACTTTGTTAAATTACAAAAGGATGTCATCATGAAAATAAAACTGAACTGGTAAGAAACAAAAGAAACCCTGATGTTTTGCCTGGCACATAGCCCCTGCATTCAGATCTACAAACTCAACTTGTGTTCATTTTCCTACCTTAGTGTCCACATATCAGTTACATGTAACAGCCAAATTTTGACCACAAATTCTTGCTGCAACAAGAGAGACCCATCTGCTGGAGTTTGATGCTGAATGGGTATCACAGGCTAGAGTGCTGCCAGAGGAAGAGGCCTTCCTAGAGGGAGATGTGGAGGCAGGTATAGGCCTCCTTCAATTTTATCACTATTCTTTATCTACAGTTATGTTTAAAAGTTCTGCCTGAGAGGAGGGAAGTTTCTGAGGAGGATTCAGAACAAGTTCTGACTTCTAAAGTCTGTTTTAATTCCCCTGAGCTAGATCAAGGAAGGAAAAAACTAGACTATTCCAGCCTTTAGTTGGTTGATTTTATGGGTTGTTTGTAGTTCAAGGAGAAGCTTTATATTTTCTTCCCAGCATCCCACAAGGGGGGTGCTAGGGAGCTCCTGAACCCTGCTATCTGCTCTGTACTTGAAGTTTTTCCATGGTGACTTCTGTGTCTTGTGGTGGTTTTGGTTTGGTTTTTTTTTTTTTTTGGAGGCTCTTATTCTTCCCAAATGGCAATAACTGTCATGGAGGTTATTGTCTTATTGTCACTGCTTTTCCTCAGTGATCTCTGCTGCTTTGTGGTGTTGACTGTTGCCTCATTTTACCAGGTGACACAGGCAATTGCAAGCTGTTGCCAGAGCATGTTATCCAAGCATAATCTGAAGAAGGTGACTAGGACTCCTGTGTTTACCAACAGGACTTGCTTTGAGTGGTTAAATATATTTCCTTGTCACCCTTTACTTTCAGAAGTCATTCAGCAGCTCTTAAGCTACTGTGATGGGCAGCCTGACCACCTAGGCTGAGCTCGTGTGTTTTTCCCACATTGGAGGAGATGATGCAGCAGCACTTGTGCTACCTGTTCAACTTCATGCAGAGTACAGATGTTTGTAACAGAGCACAAATAAGTATCTAGGTCAGAAGTAAAAAGCAGAACTTAGGCTCGTCCTCAGGAAGCAGTGGGTATCTTCAGGCCCACTTCTTCAAAAGGAGCCATCAAACGTCTGGCTTTCTGTAACCCTCCAGCTTGCCTGCATCTCTGTGCTTCATCTGAAACAAGAGTGAGCTTTGCCATAGCATAAAGTTGCTGAGTTTATAACTCCGAGGTGCATTGTTGAACTTGATGTTTCCAAAATAAAAAGGGTTTAAACAGATACCATAAAAAGCGCTGAGTGATTTTTTCTTTTTTTTTTTTTTCCACCGAACTGCCCACCCAGCTTTTCTGTTATGCACTACAATCTGCAAGCCTCAACTGCACCATCTCCATTTTGAGCAGCCAGTTTCCCCTGCCTTGGATACCTATACCACAGAATTGCTTCACTTTTTCTTGTCTACCACATCCTTATCACACCATCTAGTTCCCAGATCTCAAATGGGTGAAACAATCTCAAAACATGTGTTATGTGTAAGTGCTGATGATAGTCTGTGGTCTTTTGCTTCAGGAGTTTCTGTACAAGAAGTCCTCAGCTTGTGGGCTGCCAATCCTTATGGTGCTATTCCCACATGTCTTGCTTGACAAAGAATTTACTCCGTTCTTGGGTTTTTATGGGATGAACAAGTAGCTGCTGCTTCAGACTGCTACTTTTATTAGATTGGAGAGACAGCCTTGGCTACAAGAACTGAATTTTACAAGCTGCAGGGCAGGAAGGCTGGACTTGGGTAGCTTTTTGTGCTTTAGAGTCTGTTCTTCACTAAAACCCTAGTTGATAGCAGAGACTGGAGGTGGTAGCACTGCAGTGTCAGCTGCCTGGCCTTACTGGATGTATCTGTGACAGAGAGGTGCCTCACTGAAGAGACTGGTCCTGCCTGCTTTATCACAGAGTCATTGTAGGAACTGGGACCTCTGGATGCCACCCAGACCAACCCCTGCCAGAGCAGGGTCACCCAGAGCAGGCTGGGCAGAACCCCATCCAGGTGGGTTGGGAATATCTCCAGAGAAGGTGACTTCACACATACTCTCTTGGCAGCCTGTTCCAGGGCTATGCCACCCTCACAGGAAAGAAGTTTTTCCTCATGTTTAGATGGTAATTCCTGCATTCCAGAATGTCTGTAGTCCCTTGTCCCTATTACCTCCTGCAGAACCTGCCTCTTAAGCATCACCTGGGCTACAAGCAATCGGTCTGCACCATCAGCTATAAAGTAATGGTGCTAAGATGATGTTATACCAGGGATATTTGGTAGCAGCATCACTGGAGTAATGGTCCTAAGCTGAAATAATATAAAGTAATGGTCCTAAGCTGAGTGAGTAAGGGTCCTAAGCTGAAGTAGTATAAAGTAATGGTCCTAAGCTGATGTGATAGCAGGGATGTTTGGTAGCAGCAGCACTGGAGCGTGGCTGTATTAGTGCCACTTGGAAGTCAGGCCTTGGCCAGACCAGCCTGTGAGTCTGGGTGGGCGAGTGGTGCTGGGCTGGATGAGGAAGCTGTGGCAGCACTGACAGGACTGGAGAATGAAGGAACAATAGGGACAAGGGGACAGCACAGAACTTTCCCCTTCCCTTGGGGTGGCTCTATGAGGAGCTGGGGGAGCTGCACTGAGGTGAGGGTTCTTCACCTGCAGCCTTCCCTTGCTGGTGGCCCCGCGGCCCTCAAAGCCTTGGCAAGGCCTTCCTCACAGAGGTGGCGGTGAGAGGAGGGCAGCAGCACAGGGGACCCTTGTGGGGCTGTGAGGGAGACCAGGCCATCAAAGGGCTCTTTCTGTGGTAAGAACCTGGTGTTCCCACATCCGGGGCACCAGCAGGGCCCTGCCTGGGTCTGGCTTCTGGCTCTTCACCTGGGCAGCTCAAAGCCGGGTCATAAACTCAGCCATTTGTAGGGTGTAGCCTCCCTCCCAGCTACCAGAGTTCAAACAAGATGTTGTCATCCGTTGGTTAAGGGCAGTGAGTTTTCTAAGAAAGAGCTTCTTGTGTCAGAACTGAAGGCTCTGTGTTCAGTTCCCCTTCTCCTGCACTAGTCCCACTCCAGTTTGCTCTGGGTAACTGACAGCCTCCAGCTGCTGCCAGGTGGGGGTTTTTGGGGTGGTGGTGTGGGTAGGTGGTGATGGGGAGTGTCACCTCATTTCCATGACCAAACATAAAACCAGATTGCCTTAATTACAGCTCACTTTCTCCTGCTTTACATTGGTAGGTGTTCATGAAGGAAAGAAACACCTGAGCAGATCCAAGCAAGAACTGAGGCCTTCACTCCAAGATGCACCAAAGGGAAAATATTCATCTGCAAGTCTCATCTTTCAAAACCCTCTATGTTCTTTCAGTCAAAGAAAAACATTTTCTGAGAAAGATGACTTGTGAAATCTGTGAACAAAGCTGAATGGAAGGCAAGATGCTATAAAATGAACACTCATCTTGAAGGGGTGACGCTGTGCTCTTAAACTGAAACAGGCACTGTAAAAACACAGATCCTGAACAAGAATAAGGATTAGAGAAACTGCATCAGAATGTTTGTTAGTCCCAGAAGAGTCAAAAAATGCCATTTTTTGCAGATATTTGCCACTTGCTTCATACTGTGTCTTATGATTTTTTGGGAACCATTTGATAATCACATTATGAGCCATATGAAGTCCTATTCATACAGATACCTCATAAATAGCTACCATTTTGTGAATGACAGCTTGTCTGTCAGCAGGGATAACTTGGACAGAGTATCAAGGTACCAGTACTTGATCAACCACCAGGAGAAATGTCAGCAGCAGGATGTCCTCCTCCTGTTGTTTGTGAAGACTTCTCCTGAAAACCGTCATCGGAGGGATGCAATTAGACAAACTTGGGGTAATGAGAAGTACGTGCGTTCTCAACTTAATGCCAACATTAAAACTCTTTTTGCTTTAGGACATCCAACAGGTGACCTGCAGCAAACACTGCAAAGAGAACTTCAGCTGGAGGACTGGAAATACAATGACTTGATTCAGCAGGACTTCTTGGATACTTTTCACAATCTTACACAGAAATTAATTTTGCAGTTTAGCTGGATGAATACCTACTGTCCTCATGCCAGGTTCCTCATGTCTGCAGATGATGATATATTTATCCACATGCCAAATCTTGTTGCTTATCTCCAAAGTCTAGCACAAATGGGCGTTCAAGATCTCTGGATTGGTCGTGTCCATCGTGGATCCCCTCCCATAAGAGACAAGAGTAGCAAATACTATGTTCCATATGAAATGTATCAGTGGCCATCTTACCCTGACTACACAGCGGGAGCTGCCTATGTAATATCAAGTGATGTAGCAGCTAAAGTATATGAGGCTTCGTTGACTCTCAATACGAGTCTTTATATAGATGATGTTTTCATGGGTCTCTGTGCCAATAAAATGGGAGTTGTACCACAACATCACCTATTTTTTTCTGGGGAAGGAAAGGCTCCGTATCATCCCTGCATTTATGACAAAATGATGACATCTCATGGACACGTAGAGGATCTTCACCATCTCTGGAAGCAGGCTACAGATCCCAAAGTCAAGAAGCTTTCTTCAGGGCTTTGGGGGAGATTATACTGCAGACTAGTCAATATTATGCTTCTCTGTAAACTCTACTATCAGGACTCATACCCTTGTTCAGCTGCATTTGCCTAATACTTGAATATCTGCGTTGAAGACCCACTGAGCCAAAGCAGAGCAACAACTTTTTAGCCATTTATCCAAAATATATGTAAGCATGGAAAGAGGTAAAACATAAATGTGAATAGTTGAGGGCAGGAGGGGGTGGGAAAGCTGGTCCCAAATTCTGTTCAGAAACTCTTACTGGAATAGCTTTTCTGTTTTGCTGCAACATTTTACACTGTGGCCTGGTTGGTTTGGTTGTTTTTACACTCTTCAACGGCTGCAAGTCTTGATTAAATGAACTATAATGGACTTCTAGACTTTGGAATGCTTGGTGAAAACATTTGTTACTTTGAACTTGTCAGGAAGTTGTTAATTTTTTTTTTAAAAAAGCCATGTGAACTAAGGCCTGTGATGATTAAAAAAAAAAAGGAATCTCTTACATCGAAATAGAGTAGACCTTTCAAACCACAAGGAGAACACAACTTCTGAATTAATGAATGAAACTGTAGTTTAAGGTAAAGTCAATTGCTTGCAAATATTTCATCATTTCTCAGTTCTTCACAGAAAGTGCACTGGGCCTGCACAGTGACAGTCAGCGAGTGCTAGAAGTGAAGACCTACTTCAGCCTTTTTCTCAAAGCTCCCTAAATCTTTCAAGAAGGGAAAGGGTGTTTGAGCACCCTCCAAATTGTTTGTTTTAGTTAACAAAGGAGCTCACTTTAGATCAGGACTGAATAGGAAAGCATAAAAATCAAACATTACTCCTGTAACTGAATTCACTAATCTTTCCCTGCCTTATGAAAACTGGAGCAGTGTATTTGAAACAGTCCAGTCTTTAATAAGCAAATAAGCTAAATGTCCTGCACAAATTTTGACTTCACAGTGAAGGGATAGGGAGATGCTGATCCACAGAAAGTCAGCACACAAATCCAAATCACTAAGATCTTTCTCCTGAAGTTTTTAGCACAAGAGTGTCCTAAAAACACCATGGTAGTTTGTGTCCAGACCCCTCCACTTCAAATTTGTATCAATATTAATGTCACCTGCAGTAGGAACTGAACATCAGTGCCTTGTGAGTCAGGACAGAGCTCAGCAAGTTGTACTGTGGTGCCATATAAAAATTACAGGGAACTGGAGCTCCAGCCTTCAGACTTTTCTTGTACAGCTTGCTCATGGTGAAACCATGGACTCTCAGGACTGACGTTTAATTGCCAAACCTGTGGTAGCTCTTCCTGGACTGGGGACACAGTCCACAGAAGGCATAGTAAGATTGTGCTTGTGAACCTATCTGCGGCTGGAATGAGTTCTAGTGTGGATAGTGTCAGAGGACTACTTGGCAAAGCCTGGGTGAGTCACATTTACCCACAGAGCAGTAATAATGCAAAAGCTCACAAATTATTAGGCTCTGCTGGGAACATGCTAATTACAGCACTAGGCTTTCTGTCTCAGACAGCCTTTTCCTTCTGCCTTAAGTCTCTCAGTGTGAGCAATGAGGTGCTTCATCAGTTTCTCCTGGCTTTGCTGAGAAAAGCTATACAGTACTTGGTAGTTTTAAGCTACAAGCAGTAAAATTTTGTTGAAGTAGCTGAAACTGCTCCTTGAGCTGTGCTGTGGGTTTTACTGGTCTGAATGGCCAAAGGTCTATGTTAGCACAGACACAATCCAGGAGCGAGCTGGTGGCCTGTTCTCCAAGCTGCCATGTCAGATGGATGGTAGGTAGCTACTGGGATTAAACAAAATATGTAATTCCCCATAATTCGCTTTCCAGAAGGAAAAGAATAAGAATCCTAACCAGACCCAAATTCTGGATATAGAGGGAGTCCACAAATAAATACTATCACAGTCATTCTCAGAATGACTGAAGAATCTACCAGCTATACTTTAGAAACAATAAAACCAGTTCCTTTTCTTGCCTAAACAGATTGGTGACAAGCACTGAGGCTGTGTGTGTTTTTAAAAGGAAAACCAACACACAAGACAACTCTAGATCTGTATAAGCTGTTGGCTTACAGAGAAAGAAATGTCCATACAGGAAAAGCAGTGTTCTGTACTGAAGGAAGGCTGCTTCAGCCTCTGAACTCTTGTGAGCCACACAAATCATCAAGCTGCACTACTAGACAAAGTCACCATGGTCACAAGAGGGAAGGAGGGTCTCTGTCTGCAGTATGCACCTGAAATGCATTACTAAGGGTACAATTTTTCTTCATAACGTTGCTGGGATTTATTGTTCTCACTCATACAAGCAAAGGTACAATAAATTTTTAAGCAGTTTCTGTTTCTCTAGGGGAATGACCTAGCTGACATCTAAAACACTCCTTAAATGTAGTTTGCTGTTATCTTCTGACTGTTGAAATATTTTGTTTTGCAGATGAGTTGCAGTATGAGTTGTTTGGATTGTTTCTTAAAAAGGGCCTTGATGTTTGTAGCCTGTGTTTTCTTTTGCTGCAGTGAAGAGAAGTTGGTTGTTGAATAAAAAGGCAAACATGAAGGTACTCCTTCCAAAAAACAGAGCAGCTATTAAAAACTTCTCTGGTTCTGAACACCGACTTGAGATTAGTTCACTTTTATCTGGAACCTCTTTTATAAGTCTTGGTGCTCCCATGCAGGGCTGTTGGCTTTCACTTCTCCAGAACAAATGGTCACTCCTCGGGAAGAGCTGGACATTGTTGCACAGCATATTTAATGCTGAAATTGTTTTTACCTTGTTGTGTGGTTTGCATCCTTTTGGTATTACTAATTTTTATAAAAAAGTATTCAATATTTATTCTTAAACTTTGCTCTGTACCACAATAGAAGACAATTGTTTTGTAAAATTTGTTTTGAATAAACAGACTTATTTCTTTTTAAAAAAAGCCCACAAAACAACACAAAGAAGGTGATGAATGTCTCTGGTTGCTTTCTTTATGGCAGGCTCAGCCCTGGTGCTTGGAAATGCTGTTGAGTCCCCTCCTGGGAGAGGACTCCTGGCCCTGCTTCCCTTCTCTTTTGCCTTGAGCCAAACCTCTTGGAGAACAAAAGGCAAAAATGGTGTTCCCAAGAAAGGGGATGGTTCAGAAATTTATTTCTCAAGCTTCTAAGTCTACCAAATATTAGAAGTTCCACCTATCTGTAACTTCCCAAGGCCTACGTTCTCTTTAGGCCTGTGTTCCCCAGGAGCTTTGTGTCTGGACACCTCCTATTGTAGATTGCACTTTGTGCATTGAAAACCAGCTGGTGGTTTGAAGAACCAGAGGTAGTAATTTCACAGGGTATAATTAAAGTCAGACAGTAGGTAGTTGCAATTTTTTCATGTCTCTCCACTTTGTCCAGCACAATCTACTTCCAGAAACACACCTCAGAACACTCACAGCGTATGCCTGTGAGAGGCACAACACAAGTGTCAATTCTCTAAGATCACACTGAAGCAGAGATAAAGTCAGTGGGACTGTGGGGTTTGGTTTGTGGCCTTGTTGCAGGGTGGGGTGGGTTTACTGTGGTTTGGGTTTTTATTTTGTTTTTTTCCTTAAATTGCTCCCTTTGGCCTAGAAACAGAAGTTCAACCATATGAAACTGGGTTTGCTTGGTACTTCCCATTCAATGACTCAAGTATTTGGTGGTTTAGTGTAACAATCATTAATAATCTCCTCCTCAGACTTCGCAGAAGGGGGGAAAAGATACTGCTTGCATTTGTTAAACAGAAGCTTCATGGAGGCATCTAGTCAAATACGAATTTCCTGAGAACCCTGAGATATTACATTCTTCTTTTCTATAAATATGTGCAAGGCTTTCTCAATTACTCAACTAATGCTTCTAAGAAAAAAAAAAAACCAGCAAGCTTATCCAAGCCAACCCAAAAGACAAACTTTGCTTTTCCAGCTGATGGACGTATGGCTGAAAGCATTTCAGCTAGTTGATTGTATCCAGTTTATTAATCTTAATGAACTTCAAAGCAGTTGTAGATAATGTTTTATAAAGGCAGTTATCTGCATTCTAAGGACAGAAACCCCCTGGCTGCATGTGCAGCCCTTACCTTCTCCTCGATGACAGGTTCTCGTCGCTTTCACTCATCACCAGGACTCTGCTGGATCCTCCTTGGCTGGCTTCGTGCATCACTTCAATCTGAATTCAAAGGGAAAATTCTTAATTGCTGATGCTTTTATTTAGAGAACTTTAACTTTCCAAAAAGAGTAAACCCCAGATCCCACCCAGTCTATTCAGTCACTGCCCTAGTTAAAATAACAGAATTCTAGATGTGGAGGTTGTAAATCAAGAAACTTCTGTATTTTTCTGCTTTCTTAGTATTGGCAAGGGAAGCATTTTGGACTCCAGAGAAAGTCTTTATGTTCTTCTACCACAAAAGATTAATTACCTCCTTCTATAGATAATGACAGGCAAAACAGGCTGTTCCTTAGACTCTGAAATATTTTTTGTTTGTTTCTGGCCTAAAGCGAACCGAGAGAATTCACATTTTCAAAGCTGTCTGAGTGGTGCCCCATGGAGAAGTCCAGGGAGTGGTCTGGTGCCTCTGAGCAGCCCTTCTGGTGGGTGGGTGTGTGTGTAAGGCAGCACATCCACCCAATACTGCACAAGGGCTGGCCCCAGGCTGACACCAACCTGTGTTTTGTAGGGAACAGTTTGGTAAATGTTACCCTCCTTGTCCCATCTTGCAGAGTTGGATGGTTTCAGGTGTGCTCCCAGGCAGGTTTCCAGCAGGCTTCTCCGCTCTCCTTGCAGCTCTAACTCATGCACTGCTTGGGTTTACCTGAAGGCCTTCTCCAAATTCAGTACAACAACAAGCCTGCTGAACCTGTAGTTAATCCAAGCCAGTATCTAAACCTCAACAGAGTCTTTCAATTTCTGAGCACTTACATTTTTAAGGACTGATTCTGGAGGGGGAAAAGAAGTAACAGCCTGACTTGTGCTTTGTGGAACTAAATTATTTACCTGGTTGGTAATGATGATGAAGGATGGGCACTTTGGATGGACTTTAATGTATTATTGTTGGACATTCCCTCCATGTTTGCTCTTTCATTAATTCAAACTGATTTCTACTTCAGTGTAACTTATTTTTCCATGTACCTGAGTGTAAATCTTTTAACAGTGGCCTGAGCAACTGCATTAGGAAGTGTAAAAAAAATGCTTAGCAGAGAATTAACTTGTTAAAATTCTTTAATTCTGAGTTTAAATATTTCTGAGTAAATCTATATATTTATAATGTTTTGAATGGTCTCACAATGTAGGATGTCCCCAAAATGCATGATCCTACCTTAATTCCACCTTTAGTCTTCTTAATATTTTTCTTTTTTGATAATTCTGCTTCAGAGATGGACTTTGGAGGACAGGAGATCTCTGCTGACCTCCTGTTGGCAGCTGCAGGAGTCAAAGAGAAAGTCATGTCAGAAAATGTGAGCTGGGGGTTGAAATCCTGCTTCCTAATACAAGCAATGAGCAAAGTTCCTGTCACATCAGTGGCCATCAAGAGCTGGCGTGGATAAGGGAGTTATGGCTGGTGGAGCATCACGAATGGCCCATGTACACTGCTCTTCAAGGAGGATGATTTCTACCTTGGGCAAAACCAGAATACCAACCTTCAGTAACTATTTTATACATTTTCAGACAGGTCCTTTTATTTTATTCCCATGAATCTGTGTCAAGTCAGCAAATTCACTCTTTTCTGTATTAATTCATCCTGAAGATTCTATCAAGCCTTAAATTCTTATGAGCTGTGACCTTAACAAGATGCCAGCTATGATCATACTTGTGGCAGTGAATGATCTTGTCTCCTGGAGATTCTCCCAACTGTAAACTATTCATACCTTGAAAATTTTCCATTTAAAAAAAAAAATATACGACTTGATGGCAAAAATCTTGATTCCAGTTAAAAAAAACCCAATACACCATTGCACACCCTGCCTCTTCCCCATGGATTTGCTGGGCAGTCCTCACTCCCCTGGACAGGCCATGCATGTTCAGTTGTCCTCCCAAAATCTGAACCCAGTCCCTTGGATTGCTCCACAAAGCTGCTCCCCATGTTGTACGTACTGGATGTGTTGGGATAAAAGGAAATTACTTCAGGAAATATGAGAACTTGAGCTTATAAAAGCTGAGTCAGTGATACCAAGTTGTTCAACCTGTTTGTTAACCAGGAGAGTATCCAGCTTGAAAGGATGGTGGATACTGGGACACTGTCCTGGCCAACAGCAGAAAACATGGAAATCTGTTCTGACTTAAGTGGCCTTCCAACCAAGATGATGCTGTGGTTCTAATGTCACAACCTGCAAACTCAGAGAGCTCCTAGTGACCCAAAAAAGCCATGGATCTGTTGGATTGGTTCGAGAGGAGGCCATGAAGATGGCCTGGAGCACCTCTGCTATGAGGACAGGCTGAAAGAGTTGGAGCTGTTCAGCCTGGAGAAGAGAAGGCTCTGGGGAGACTTCATAGCAATCTAATCTGGGGGCATGGGGCTTGTGCTCCCCAATGGCTTCCACTGCACCTCTCAAGGTGTGCTCCTGCTTCAACAGGACCTGAAGAGGCCTACAAGAAAGCTGGGGAGAGACTGTCCGAGCATGTAGTGACGGGATGAGGGGCAATGGTTTTAATCTAGAGCAGGGCAGGTTTAGACTAGATATCACAAAGCAGTTCTACACCATGAGGGTGGTGAGACAACAGCCCAGGTTGCCCAGAGAGGTGGTGGAGACCCGGTCCCTGGAAACATTCAAGGCTTGATAAGGCTCTAAGCAACATGATCTAGTGCAAGATGTCCCTGCTTACTGCAGGGGGTTGGACTAGATGGCCTTGGAAGGGCCCTTCCAGCACAGAACAAGGCCCCAGGATATGGAATACTATTCTACAAGGAGATGTGCTTTTGCGTTTCCCCAGACTTGCCCCAGCCTGCCAGCAACCCAGCAGTCAAACTGAAAGCATCTTTTCTGTTTCTCTACTTTCATTACAGAAATCTCTCAGACTATAGAAACTGGTGGTTTCCCAAAGCCATTAATGAAGAGTCAGCCCATTGCTGTGTTCTCCTGCACACAGCCTTGACTCCTACAAGACATTCCTTCTCCTCCATCCAGCTGCCATGAGTGTGTGTTCTGCATCAGCAAGGGTGAGGAATGCTGGAACAGACCCCAGGAGCAGTTGCACACATTCAACTGAGAGGGAACCGAGAGTTTAACTTTTATTTCTTAAAGAATGGAAAAGGCTCTGTCTGTGACCCCCACTGTGAATTTCATGTTCTGAGTTGGCTTTCTGAGACTGCTGTAGGGCAAGTCATGTGTTTTCTGTGTACGATGTGCTGTTAAACATGTTATTTGCTTAATGAGCTCATGGAAATGTTGCCATCTCTGCTCCTACATTTTACATTTATTTCTCACACACAGAAATCCCCAGGTGAACACTTGGTTTAGAAGATGAGAGACAGCAGAGACAAAGCTCCATGTGGAACTCTGTGTCCCTTTCCCACTGAGACATCATGGTCCACCCTCCTTCAAGATTCCTTTCTTCACTCAGTGCATGGAATCAATTTGGGAGCAGCAAGTCACTATTTTGATGTATTTCTCACTGGGGGCCCAGAGCCTCAACAATCAAGCTCTATTTCAGCCCTGGCTCAGAAAATAATTGTTTGGGGTTTTTTTTTCCTAATGGTCCTTCCTACAATTCAAGTGCTTCATAAATATTTACTGGGCTGTTTTCCCACCACTTCTCAGAGGTAACAGGCTCTTTGTTATCAACCCCCTTTGAGAGCCCCAGGATCCACAGATAAAGATCAAAAGGGAATACACAGCTTTGGGAGACCAACTTGACATTTTCAGAGCTGAATTTTCAGATTATGGAGTATCACAGGCCACTTCACACATTCAAGAGCACAAGCCCTGCCTGGCATTTCTGATCTCCACCTTTCACTGTTCTTTCAACGTGGATTTCTTTATGCACTTGCACAAGTTAGTGGAATTTAGAGGGGGAGATGTTTGTTAAGTTGAATCATACAAAATGTTTTTTTTAAAGGACTGAAGCCTTTCTACCTACTAGATCAGCTTCTTCTTCCCCTGACAGGAGAGATAAAAGCCTTAGTACATTTTTACAGCTCCAGGGCTGACAAGAGGAGATGAACACCCTCTGAACTGAGTCTGATACCTTCTCCCTTTCCTCCCACATATGCTGCCTTCTCTCTCCTCAGCACCTCTCCTCATGGAGGTGGATGAGAAGCCCAAGGAGCCAAACCAAACCCCACGACATCCATGGTGGCAGTTCCCAGATCCCTCCT
This sequence comes from Turnix velox, assembly GCA_013400935.1. Taxonomy (NCBI): domain Eukaryota; kingdom Metazoa; phylum Chordata; class Aves; order Charadriiformes; family Turnicidae; genus Turnix; species Turnix velox. Next base: position 16,577 of record VZTY01000833.1, on the reverse strand, counting down.
CTGTTCCCACTGGTTATCTGAAAGCAAAGGAAACCAAGGTTCACAGAATGCTGTGAGAGACTCCCAGCCCTGCATCAGGAAGGTCTCAAGCTGCAGTGAGATCAGACTGGGAGGAAACTAGCCTTGCAGGGCTTCTGTATCTCTGGGTCTCAAAGATTTTTGCTGACACCAAAGGAAATGAGACTACAGGAGCCAAAAAGTAGCAAGTTCACACATAAGGGAGGTGGATGAATGGAGATTATCCTCTTTTTTAAGTGTTTATAATACTGCCAGATCTGGATGCTTTAGGAAGGGACAAAGCTATTTTGTACTGGCATGTCCCCCTTCTCACCACAAGGGTCACTGCACAACGAGGGTTTTCCTGGCTGACAGGAGGAAGATGCCTTTAGGAGAGTTTAATTTCAAAGAGTTAGAGTGAGAATGACAAGCAAATGAAAACAGAAATGCCAACCCCCAACAGCTTCTACTGACATTTCCAGCTCTGTGGCTCACCCTCCTGGGGGGCCATGGATGATACCAGCTCACACTTTAACTTCATGGATTCATCCCAATCCACTTCAGCCACAGATTTTTGTATGGAAACACAATCCACAAACACGTAGTCAAATAATGAGAAATTACACCCTCCCAAAATGAACTGGAGCAACTGAATTACTCCCAGCACATACAGGGACAAGGTCAGCCATCAGCAGTACCCACACAGCTTCCAGTGGGTGTAAGCAGAACTCTCCTATGATGTCACACAGACTGACTACTTAAATATTTTCAAGGCACTTATTGTAAAAGTGTCAGCAGAGGGTTTTCTGCCTTTTCTGGGTTGGTCTGTGAATTACATTCAAGCAGATTCCCACAGCTGAAACGTGCATCAAGTCCAGCTGGCATGAACTTCTGAGCATGATGATGATTCCAGTAATAGCATTCAATGTTGAACACCCCTGAATTTTGCCCCTGCAAAGTTTGCAGGTTCATTTGTGAGACCAAAAGCTTCAAGCAAAAATGGGACAAACTCAAAATTTTGCTTCAGAATTTGCAGACCCACCAAAGAGCATCAGGTGAGGGAGAATTTTCATCACAGCTTGAAGCCACCTTTCTGGGTCTTCACTGAGTGAGACTTTGACAAGAGCCACCACAGACCCTGAAACACTGTGACAAGACTGTCCTAGCCATTTCCCTGACAGAAACACCCTTTCTCCCAGCTCTGGGTCAGCCCTGCCTCTAGGCACTGATGTGTGTGTCCATGTAAAATGAAGACCAATAATGGAGTACTCCATGCCTGAGCCTTCACGTCTGTTAAGATTTTTCCATTAGCACCCAGAATGGGATTGAATTTTTCCTGCTGCTCCTTATTGGGCAAATGGAGAGTCAGCAAGTGGGAACAGAACAAAACAAACCCCATTCTGGAACGAGTGGGGTTTTTCCCTTTCACGGGCACACATCACAGTGCTGCCACGGCATTGTCACATCTGCTGCCTAGGGACAAAAGCCTTTCTTTCTGCTGTTCTATTTACCACAGTTTATTGCCTCTTCCTGCTTTTTTATTTACACAGCCCAGGGATGTTGTATGTCCCTTGTTGCCATGTTCTATTTTGCAGCTTTTAGAAATATTCAGGTAACAAATAACTTGAGTTACAGTGTCTGTTTCAAGAAGGTGCTCTCAGCCTCTTCCCTTTTGCCAAGATGGTGCTCAGTCAATCCTCCCCACAAATAAATGCTGGCTCTGCACTGACACTGTGAATGTGAAGAAAGGACACAGAGCAAAGTCCAAATGGGGCGAGGGAGCTCCAAGAGGAACAGACTTCCACAGCCTCATTATGAGCTTAAACAGGACTCAGTGTTCCTATTCTCAGACACATTTCACACAGACTGTGAAACCTCCCTTGGTGAGCCACAGTTTATCTCTGCTTCAGTTTCCCTTCTGAATGTACACAGTTGATTACACCTAGGAAGAGAAGCCTAATGTTTTTTGTTCGATTCCCCCTTGTTTGAATGCTTGCAATGACAGATATATTCCATTTTAACAGCTAGCCCAGAGGGCTGAGACTTACCATCAAATGCAAATTTTCATTCTGTTCATAAAAATTACACATGACAGCTTGGACAGAACACAAGCGTGTATCTGAAAGCATCTGATCATGGCCTACCTACTCCTGCTGGCCTGGTGATCTTTGGTGATGCTCTCTTTGGGGAAGATTCAGGATGTGGGGCAACAGGCTGCACTGGCCGGGTCTGTTTGGCTGCCAGCTTCTTCAGGCTCACTTGTCTCTTGTCAAACATTTCTTGTACATCTTCCAGCTTTTGTAGAATTCTTTGGGCATTGGCCTGGGCAAAGAAAAGATAAAAAAAACAAATGGTGGTCAGTGTGGGGCTGAGCAACTCAAGAAAGGACTCATGTTACCTCCTCAGACAGAGTTGAAGATGACTGCACTGCAGTTCAATGCAAACAAACTGAAAGACCCCATGAGGAGCTGCTTGTGCAGCACGTGGTGGCTCCTGCAGCCTTTCTAGAGAATAATTCTAAAAAAAAAGTCACAAATGTATTCAGTGGATACTCATATTGCCCCAAGTGCTCATCTCTGTGCCTCTGTGGTGTACAGAAAGAGGCATATTTGATCAGACAGCCCAGTGCACTCACTGGTACAAAGCAATTGGTAATTTTGAAATTCCCAGTGAATGCCTGCACATCTGAGGGGCATTACCTTTATGTCAGGAGTGAGGATCATGTCAAACTGATTGTAGAACTCCTTTGGGTTAGAGAGCTGGTGCTCCATGGCTGTCACCAGGAACTTCTCGATTTCCACAAGCGCAGTTTCAGCTCCCTCTTGTGACTGGCACTTGTCCACAGCTTGGGAAGCCAAGAGGTAGATTCCAGCTTCACACCATTGGCTTGCCTTCAAATAAAAATAGGACAAGGACTCCTCATCACTGACAGACCATGGTGTGAAGGGTTGCTTTTACTCCATGAAATACAGATTCACCCTAAGATGTTGCTACAGGGAACAAAAGTTGTTTCATAACACCCAGGAGGACACAAGTCATCTCCCCTAGATATGGAGCACAACAGCCAGTTCAGTTCATGGTCCAGAAATACATTAAAAAATAACATTCTGAGTAAAGTGAAGTGTTGCTGTGGTTGCTGCAGATGGAATGTCTCAGCTGTACTACCTCATGTTGAAGTCCACTCAAACAATTACCCAAAACAGATATTTCATCCATATCAAAACTCCTCCAAACTTCTTAGGCCTCTAAAACTCAGTAAAAACACTCCAAAGCAGGTTTTTACTACATAAGTTTGGTAATTTCTATTTCAGAAGAGGTTGGAATAGCATGTAGACATTCTCTATTTGTTTAGCTTTCTATTCTAACTTGATCAGAAAAAGTGAAACAATTGCTTAAGCAGTAAACTGTTCAGTTTTAGACCCTGAATTATGTTTGTTTCTCATTTCAAATTTAGGCCTTGCTCAATTCCTTCTTAGTTTCATTTCCTACTTTTCATCATTTTAAGGCCACAATTACGGGAAGCTGCTGCTCCAATTTTTATAGTAACAGTTTCTGAATGAAATGGAGAAAAAAAAAGGAATAAATACTTCAACTTCATCCAAATCACCCAAGTTTATAAAAAATAGTAATTTCAGTAGACTCTTAGCAGGGCCGTGATCAGAGAAGGTTCACTCACCTTATCTAACTGCTTATGCAGCTCAAGAGATTTCCCCAGAATATCATACTTTTTCTTGGTCTCATTGGTAAAGTCATCACAAATACGCCTGAGTTCAACACACTTTGGTCTAATGGAGTCAACTGCATAATGGTTGTTTTGGATGAGCTGCTCTCCATGAAGAGCCAAAGACTGGGCCTTCTCCAGTGGTTCCTGTGAAATTAATGAGAAAATAATCCAAACCTAGATCTTAAAATGGCACTATCATAAAGACAATCCATCTCTGTAATCCCTGCTGTGGCCTGGAGGTAAAAATTTGGGATATTAATCGGGCTGATATGTCTTACTTTGTGAAGTAAGTTTTGACTATGGTTTGCAGCAAAGAACTAGCAACTTTTCAGATCCTATTGACTACTCATAACCCTGATTTCTGGAAATCAGGATCTGAGACTTGCAATTTAAAATGACTTGTGAAAAGGAAGGAAACATGATGTAAGGACAGTGATTGAAGTACCCAGAAGAGGACTTCCATAGCAGCTAGAATACTATTTATTGAGTGCAAACCTGTCCTTTCTCTTCCAGTTGTTTCTGCTCTCGAAGGAGGTGTTCCACTCGGGTCACACTGTCTCCAATATCAGCAAAACTTGCTTGTACTTCCATGAGACTATCCAATGCCAGTTTTACCTAAAAAACAACAAAACCATAAAAAACCAAACAAACTATGATCAAAATCCCACCCCAAACCCCATCAAAAGATGCTCATCAAATTATAACATTCACATGGCTTCTAAACATTTATCTACATCTTTTAGAAGAGTCTGCACCTCAAGTTTAGCCTTTCAGATCATTCCAAAATGGAAAAGGCAAGGAATAAAGCAACAATCAACTGTTCTTCCAAGGGATGCCCTGCTTCTCACTATGTATTTAGGTGCACAGCATCAAAGGTTTAAAGTCCCAATTTCTGTACAACTGCAGGTTCTGTGTAACTCCAGTCTCTGGGCTGAGAGCTGGGCTTTCTGAACTGTGTTCTGTTGACTCTGACTGTATCAGCACCAAACCATCACAGAAGCATTTGGTAACATCACACATAAATACAAAACAATTTACAGAGAAGCTGATGTTTCACAAGTATGGGTAAAATTTCACCTTATTTACCAGAAAAGGCCAGACAGAACAAACTAAATACCTCTCTAAAATCATGTTCAAAGTGTCGAAGCTGCAGGCACTGCTCTAGTTTTAGGTGATGCTTAGTCCAGAATTGATCAAAGGCCTTTTCTGTTTCATCCAACTGAGCCAACAACCTGTTAAGAAATCACAATGAAGAGAACTTCCTTATTTCCTCTAGTTAATTTATCTTCAGTTACACCAGTCAACGGTGGAAAGCAGAGCAAGGAGACGACAGGGAGTCTATACCCACATCTGTAGGCTCTTCCTCAGCTTTCCCTTAAGAAAAGCGAATGAGCTCTGCAGGCAAACAGGCAAGAGTGTGACTGGCAGGTGACAGTCAGAGAGTGCTGGACTGGAAGGGACCTTCAAAGGCCACCTAGTCCAATGTCCTGCAGTAAGCAGCAACGTCTTGCACTAGATCAGGATGCTCAGAGCCTCATCAAGCCTGGCCTTGAATGTCTCCAGAGATATTTCCTCCACTACCTCTCTGGGCAGCCTGGGCCAGTGTCTTACCACCCTCATGGGGAAGAACTTCTTCCCAATGTCTCACCTAACCTTGCCCTAGATTCAAACCATTGTCCCTCGTTCTGTCTCACCATGCCCTTGTAAACAGTCCCTCCCCAGCTTTCCTGAAGGCCCCTTAAGGTACTAGAAGGCCACTATGAGGTAGTTCTCCCTGGAGCTTTCTCTTCTCCAGGCTGAACAGCCCAACTCTCTCACAGCCTCTCCTCATAGCAGAGGTGCTCCAGCCCTCAGATCATCCTCATAATGATGAGTGTAATGACACAGTGGTAGTTTCAGTCTCTTGACTTACAAAGAGGAGCACAGAGCTGTCCCATGCACTGGTAGGCACAGATAAGCACCTCTCCCATCTTCCACCCCATTCCTCACAGATAACTCACCCCAGGCTAGTACAGAGCGAGTGTGATGCAATTATTATCTTAGGGAATGTTTCAAGTGTAACTTGTTCCTTCACAGGCAGGGAGTGAATCCTTTCTCCTGGACCATTAAAAACAATGGATGGAAAACTCAAAAGGCTCCCACAGACATTGTTTTTCTTTATGGAAATAACAGATCCTCCCTTGGCAAGTAAAATTAGCACAACGGTGTGAAATGTCTGACACCTGAGTAATGATCCTCAGTCTCTCAGTGGTTTGTTTACTAAATTATAAAGCAGAAGAGTTTAAACAAAAAAAAATTAAAAAGTCTTCTCTGAATATCTCATATTTCAACAGAAAGGTGGCTTCTGGGCAAGTAGAGGATGGGGCCTCATCTCCTACATCTCTCTCTAGTGAGTACAGGAATCATCAAGGTTTTGGGGCAAACACCAATAGCTCCCTCCTGTCCCCTTGAAAAAACAAGAAGAGAGAGTTCCATTTTCAATGTGCCCATGAAAAACCTGTCATTTAATCAAAGCTAGCTGTTGAATACAAGATGAATTCGCAAATTCCTTTGGGGTGACTGTTCAGAGGATTTTAAAGTGTTGAGTGAAAAACAGCAGCTCAGCTTTCTTTTTGGCAGCTTTGTCTGCAGTGAATGTGGACACTGAAATGCTGCTGTGACCTCATTTGGTCTACCATGGCATGTGGCACTGCAGAAACTTCCACAAGGTGGCCAAAAGCTTCATGTCAATAACTAGTGTGGGAAGGGGTTTTCTCTCTGTGGAGGGATGAGTTTCTGAGCATCATGTTCATCTGTCTCTGCCTCAGGGTTTCCAGAGAAAGCATGACCCCTTTCAGCCACAGGAATTCAAGTGCCAGAATCCAACCAGGTTTTGCCTTGAAGAAAAAATTCATTATGGGGAAGAGGAGTCTCACGTTAAATCTTCACATAGATCACTGGTGGTCCAAACAAAGCTTAACAAGAAATTCAGGACCTGTTTGAACTTGCCTTGATAATTTAAATCAAGTCACTTTCTCAGGGCTACTCTCTTCTCCAAGTCCTACCAATCCCAAAAAGCCAAACCAGTGGAAGCTCATAACCTGCATATTTAAATCCTTTAAATTTCACTTGTACTTCTTCGAAATAAATCAGCAATTGATACAGGGTGATCCAGCCTCACTGACCTTTCCACTGTTGCCACATTTTCCAGTTCATCTGGGCTGAGTTTGCTGTTGGCACTTCGGGTGACGGGTTCCCGAATGCAGGTCAGGAGAGTGGCCCCCTGCTTCACAGCCAGCTTCAGCTCATCCTGAAGGGAAACACAAACCAAACAAATTGTAGGTACTCATTCTGATGCTCACATCTCTCAGTCAAACAACACTAGGAGAGAATGCCTACACATTGCCCTGCTGGTTGAGGAGTCACTGCACACCTCTGGCATAAAACTCGTTCTCGTGCTTCTACAGCTTAAGTAGGATATTTTTCTCTTGTGTTTATCCCAAAGTGGTTGTTGGCAGCAGCACTCCCTCCTGAGCATTGCTCTGCAAAGCTAAATCTGCCCTGACTTTTTTTAGAACAACAAATTGACAGTCATTGTATTATCTAGCTGGGTTACTCTGTTCCAGAATTATCTCACACATTTTCTCTGCATTTGCTCTAGTGGGAGTCCATGCCTTGTGATGAACCCTTCATCAGGAGTCCACAACATTCCACATGTGACCCATCATCTGCTCTCATACTGTAGAAGAGATATTTCCCTGCTGTACCATTCCATAAGTCCTCTTTCAGAGTTCAGTCAATTTGACCCTCTTGACCCCAAGTTCCTCTCTGCCTCAGTAATTTACAGACAATGGACTCCCAAATGATGGTAGAAGGTTTGTGAAATCACAGATCACCTTTCAGTCTGATGGAGCCACTAGGAGACAACACTCACCTTCAGCTTGCCATGGTGGTCAGTGTGTGCCAAGAGGAGATCCTCTGTGCACTGCACATCATTGGGGAGTTCAGTCTCTGCAAGGTCTGTCCCAAAGGTCTGCAGCATCTGTGCTGTGGTTTTTACTGTCATTGCAAAGTTTTCAATAGCCTGGAAAAGCAAGAGCACAAAGTCACAGCCTGGTTATTTCCCCTCAGCCCTTTGCCAATGGTGCCAGGGAAGCTCTCATAGTCCTGAGTTGTTGCAAGTCACATTCCCTTCTTCAGCAATGACAGGAATTCCTCATTTGCAACAGTTAAAATTAACACAGATTACTGGTATTAGTACTTCTATTGTGAACTCTTCTTCTGTTCAAATCATGGATTCTCTCTCTCCATGAATCCCTAGCAGAATCTCTGTAGGCTGAAGTGCAGCTGAGGAGTTGCTACTTAGTGATTGCTCCTCATTCACCATCTGGACAGCTCTGGGTGTAGGCAAGTGTAGAAACACCATGGGCACTCACTGTTCGGTGATGGATCCACTGACTGTGGCCATACTCCAGGGTTCCTCCCAGCTCTCGTGTCAGCTGACTCTTGTCGATGTAGCCATGCAGGTCAGAGACAGAATTTAACATGATGATCTGAAACAAATCCAAGCACAACAGTCTGAGAGAAATGGCGAGCCCTTTCAGCTACTGCTCCCCAGATCTGGCTTTGCCTTCAACACACACAACTGACCTGCAGCTCCTCCACAGTACAAAGTTCTCATTATGTATTCATTCATGCAAAGGCCACAGCTTATTTCCATGAGATTATGCCTTCTCAACATGTACAAGGCCATTCTTGAACTAACCATCATCTGACTTCATCTTGCCCCTTACTGGTCTGAGGATATAGTCATTTTATATACACCTCAAAAGCAAAAATATGGCATTGATGAGCTGTTGTCAACAATACACCATTGTGCTGTTGGGAGGGGAGAACAAGGGCTATTCCTTCTGGAAGTAAGGACTTCTTGGTTGCAAGACTTGGTGTTTGTCCCTTCTGTATTTCATATCATATCAAACAGCTTGTTCCTAGAGTTTCAGTTTATCAAGTGCTTCTCCCAGCTGAGGATCATCTGAAGACAGCACACCCTCCTGCCTCTTTCAGGTCAGTGGTGATGTTATTAAACAGGGCAGATCCCAGGAAACATCTCTACACTATCTCTACACTCCACCTGGTTCCTAGCTCCAGATATGAGTATAACCTATTTGCCATTACCCTCTGAGCTAATTTTTAAAACCATTTAAGATGTCCACCCATCCAGACTTTGACATCCCATCTTAAGCACAAGGATATTGTGGGTGAAGCATCTGGTCCCATGGACCTGTAGAGGCTGGATATTTCCAAGCAGTACCTCGTTCAATTCTTTGTACTTCCAGCAGTTCTTCCCAGGCCCAATTCTAAACGTCACGGGCAGAAGACCTTGTGGTTAAGAAACTGGGACAAAGAAAGCACAGAATGGCTCAGAAGAAGCCAAAGGGAAAGCTAACACTGGTCTATATCCAATATTTCTTTATCTTGCTCCTGGGTAATGACACTTCATCAAATAACTGCTCCAATAGATATTTACTCGGGAGATTTTATTAACTACATTTGTATGTCAATAAAACCCTGCATTTCCTTACAGTGCCTTCATTATTATTTCAGTCTCTGTTTCCTGCTCTTGTTTGATCTTCTGACATCTACTCATTCCAGTGTTGATTTAACCCAGCAAATGTATTTTACTGAAAATATTTGCTGTCTGATACTCTGTAAAGAGTTAAACAAACGCTTCTTAAACAAATGCACACCATATGCCTGAAGCCCCTCTGGATTGTTCATGTCATGGCCCTGACCCACTGTAGCTGTCACTGGCTATGGTGCCATTGTAGTAGTGTTACCATTGTGCCAAATGTACAACTTCAACAGTCAGCCTACAAACAACCTAAAGGACAATGCTGCTGGTAAAGATGGGTCCTGACACCTAATTATTGGAGTAATTAAGTAAAGGATCTCTCCCACAACCCTAAGAGATTTTGGTGGCTCTATCCCTGCAGACACTGAAGGCCAGGCTTGATGAGGAGGCTCTGAGCTACCAGATCTAGTGTAGGATGTCCTTTGCTCACTGCAGGAAGTTGGACTAGGTGGCCTTTGAAGATCCCTTTCAACTCAACAAATTCAATGATTCTATGAAAATTCAAATATCTAGGAAGACCCCAAACAAAACTCAAGTCTTGATTTCCCTGCTTATAAGAAAGATGATTTCCTATTTAACATTCAGTGCAGTGCTTGACCCTTCCCTAGAACTAGCATCTCTTTCAACTTTGACTGTTTTGAGTGGGATTTGAAATGGCATCAAATAAATAGCTGAAAGGATAGAAGATGCTGAATTACTAGAAAACACTATTCCTGACTGAAGTTGTCTTCCTGGGTTGCAGTCACTGGCACAGCAGTTGCCCTGGTAACAGATTGAGGCCTCTTAGAATCAGGAACACCCAAACACCCACTTTTCCAGGTGAAATAGAACAGAAAGATTGTTTTGCAATCAAACATACATTTTTACATTGATTCTGATTTTAAAAGCCACCCTTGCCAAATTACGGCCAAATGTTACAATTTAATGCACAATAATTAGATGAATATTCATGTTCCTTTCCTGCAGGCATTGCAATAAATGGGCTGCTCTCTCTTACTTCAGAACCTTAAATACCTGAACTTCAAACTTAGGTACAGACAGGGCTAGAGTTCACTGAAGGAGTGCCACAATCATATGGAAACACTTCAGTAAAGTGATTGTGGAACATAGCATGAGTCTGTTCCAGGATGAAATACCATTAATAATCGTCATCCAAGTTTATTCGTAAAAGAATTGAAAACCACATGCAGGATGTAGCCAGGAACAGCTCTCAGAGTAATCTAAAACTCAGGCTCATTCAGGATTGATAACCTGCTTCAAATCACATTCTCCTGATCCCTTAGAATGTGCCAAGTGAATATAAAAGGAAGTAAAAGCCAAACTTTGAATCCTGAGGGCATGGGTATCATCACAAAAGGCACTAAGAGTAGGCAAGGCTGTGTAAGCACACATTCTCAGCAGTGCCATGGATAACAAAGTAGTGCAGAATTCAGCCTTCCACCACTCTGTAGTTCTAAATAATTCTGTTTGTCCCTGGAGTGAGAAGATCTACTTCTGCCTGCACCAGGGGAACAGTTCCTCTGAGTTAAGATGTCAATACTTAAATCAAGTCCCTTTTTGTAGCTACACTGACCTTCCAGGTGGGAACATGCTAATAAATGCTGTGAAATATCCACTCTTTGGCAATCATCTATGAAATACACTGTATGAACTCAGATCAGAGCCCCCAGCTGCCACTTGCAATCAAATTTCAGTTACTCAGTTATGAGAAATTGCTGACACCCAAGAGCTGCAGAGGTGAAGGTAAAGGAAACTCATGGACCAGAAAAAATACATGCTTACCGGTACCTTCATTTTAAAGTCATCTCGATAGAGTTTGATGCCGATGTCAGCGATGGCCCTTTGGATGAAGCGGGAGGGTCGCAGCACAAACACCAGCTGCAGGTTTCCTGGAAAGGCCCCCTGTAAGAAACAGAGCCATAAGTAGGCACAACTCCACCTTTTGAGGAGGCTGAGGAAAATTTCAACCAAGTCTTCCCTAAAGGACACAAAGCGGGTAGGACTTGCTGAGTCTCGCTCAGTCCAGCTACTAATAGAAGCTGGTTCACTCAGCTCATGCCCAACATCACAATCTCCAAAGCCAGCAGAAAGACCAGACCATGGATTTCATTTGCTTTCTGATGTGGATTGCTTCCATTGCTGCTTATCCATCACCTTTTTTACTTGTTTTTCCATTGCTTTTTGATTTGTATTTCAACCAGAAGTCTAGAGTTTCTGCAGCAGACCTTCTTTTCTCTCCAGATTTGACCCATGCCATGGGCTTTCCCATTCCTTAAGGCTGCAGCCACTAGAGGGCAAAACTGGCCACCTACAAAAAGAGACGACTCACCCGGCACTTCGGGGAAAAAAGCCGGTGGCACGGATGGATTCCCCAGGATGACCTACCTTCTCTCTCTGCAAAGGGTTCCTAATCTTCTTAGCCTCACATATTTCCTCCCTCCCCAGGCACCCAACACATCCATCAGAGACAGTCCTGTCTGCAACACCCAGCCCACACCTCTCACATACTACACTGGGTTCATGCCTCATGGAAAAAAGAACAATTTCTAGAAAAGAGACACAAAAAGAATGGAGGAATACAAGCAATTCTGTTTCAGTTCCTTGAAAGAACTTAAAGTTGCCTTTCTTATCCCTCCATTCCACACCCCTACAAATGAGCTTTCTCCTCACACAGCACATGTTCCTGGTAATAGATCCATAAAACCTGCTGCTCTTATCAGCACATAGCACTGACATAATAAGGTATTAAGAGCCTCTGCCAGAGATCAGTTACTACCATGCAAACATGAGTCCCTTGGGATCTGTGTTTCTCCTAAGCAGGCCATGCCATCATTGCTGAGCCCACAGGGTACCTCTGCTCTGCTCTTTGAGGAACCAACATCAAATTATTGAACTTCATACTGCAGACACCACAGAAATCAAGGAATTTTCCATATTTCAGCAGTAAACCAGGCCATTTCATTTCTTACTGCAGCTTCCTCTCTCTCTTATTTAACACTCCTGAGCTTCAGGGCAGAAGGAATCTGCATCCACAGGCAGAAAATGGGAGCTAACAACGAGCACATAAGACTGTCCTGTGCTGAAGGTTCAGCAGATTAGTTTTAGTATCTGGTAGCTAGATAACAAAAGCAAGCACTTACAGCTATCCGTGTCAGGGATGCCTTGACTGCACTCCATTTGTCCCGCCGTCTGTCTATGATGATGATGAATCCGATGCTGGCAGCCTCCAGACTGCAAAGGAGAGAAAACAGGGATGTGCTAGGTTACTGGGAGATTCTCCCATTCCAGGGAAGGGCACTGCAGCAAAACACAGCCTCCAACACATCACAATCCCAGCTCATCGTGAAAGACAGCACACGGTAGAAAGAATATTTGGCAGAAATTCACATGAAAACGAAAGGCAGCAAATTTTCTCTCTGCAGCATAAGGCCAGTGGCTTACACAACACTGGGATATTTGATTCTAAACCTCTCATATTTGATTCTAAACCTCTTGGCTGCTCTGCTTTCTGCTGCCACATCTAGGTGATAGGAACAGCTCAGGATCACGAATTACACTGTGTTGTATTGAAAGTAAAAACCTCAGACCTTGTTTTCTCTGCAAAGTAATTCCAGTTATCAGACACCCTACTTCAGTTTTCAGTCCTCAGAGATGGTGACATCTGACAAGGGTATTGGGCTCAGGGGAGTCAGCATTCCCTGCTGTCTCCACCATGCCAGGAGACACAATGTCCTGGGACTTTTGGTGGACAAAGCAGGAATCAAAGTTTTATCCTGCCAACTACAAACTGGTTCTAGGATTGCAAGTCATTCCAAAATGTCCTCTTAACATACTGGATAGATCAGCTCCTGCAAAGACTCAGGGCTTTTCAAGGAGATCAGTGGGGCACAAATTTGAGTCTCGATCTCACCTATGCAGACCTCATCAATATTCCCTCTTCTCTCTCAGAAAGCCCACTTCATTGGGTATGGCTCTAGTGGGCTATTAAATTTGTTCCAGGCAGTAGGTTGGTTTCATTAGTAATACACTGGGATGTGAAGGGGGAATTAAGTCAATGCAATTCTCTTTTCACAGTGATGTGTTTGGATTGCCTTGGAAACCACTGTCTCTTCAATATGCTTTATATATTTTGACATTCCTTTTAGCTTTTGAGAGCCACGTTAAAGCAGCAGGAAGATGAGGATGCAAGAGCAAAATCCAAATCAAACAGATCCCCCAAATATGGCCAAAAGCCAGAAAACAGATACTGTAGTCAACCTCTAGTTATGCTTTCTGCTCAGACACACAACTCATTTGTAGCTCCCAAATATCACTCAGACAACAAATGGAGACATAGAATCAACCCAAATCTGGGCAGTTCTATTAAGGAAGCAGGAGTGTTAACTGAAACGGACAAAATGCCAACACTGGTCAAGATAAATGTAACATTCAACTAATACTAAGTTGATAAAAATGAGGAAAACCTGTTCTTTGCAAAATTGACGATGCAGCTAAACCACAAGTGACTACATCCATCAGCACCTTGCTCACATCAGCTGACAGCACATTGAAATTGTCTCGGTTTGCCCCTCTGCCTGCTCTGAGGGACTGAGTACAGGCTTTCTGCAAGGACTGAGGAAGGGAGATCAGACCCTCAGAGTCCCACTGTAGCAGGGAAACTGCAGTGAAAGTGACTGGTGAGTCAGCATCTGCCAAGAGCAACAAGTACAACTGAGATTTAAACAAACTGAAAAGAATTTGTGCCAAGTAAAACTTGCCTCTGGGCCTCACACTAACTCCTAAACCCCATTTTTAAAAAAAACTCCAAACTTGGAGATGAGAAGTCAATTAAAAAGAGACCTTTGCTGTTTTTAAAAGAACATTTCTGTGATTGAGCAGCTCCTTTTCTCAGCTGTTCTTCTGCATGAGGATTTGTAATAGCACCAAAGCATCCAGGCATCAGTTGAAATTCAAAGATTATAGGAACAAGAACTTATAAAATCCAGATAGAGGGAAGATGAGAGAATCACACCCTGCTAAAATATGTAGCACAGAAGAAAATATAAGAGAATCTCTACATCACTCGAAATTACTTTGGAAGGATAGCAAAGGCAAGAAGTACAGGAACCATTCAGAGATTTTCACCTTGGGATTCAGGACAATATCAATTGTCTTCATCAAGGGAAGCCAACAGCATTTGTATGTCCTTTTTGTTTACTGAATAGAAATTATTTAAGACCTAAATTTAGCCAGGGAAACAGAGGGTGTCAGCAAGTGATCCCATTTCAGCCAGCAGGCCAAAAAGAAAGGCCGTTCCAAGGTCTGGATGCCATTGTCACTGAGGGCTGCCTACAGACCATAGGAAGAAGCATCAGGACAAGCAAAGGCACAACTGAGAAATCCCACATCTGTGTGCATCCAGAAGAAGGTTGTTTGTTTAAAAACAAACACACACACTTGCTCTATCAATACTTTTTTCAGTGTCAGCACTGAAACACCTGCAGCTGCCTTATAGAAATTTATTAGGGTTTCTCTAGTTCTCTGAAAGAGAACTGGTGCCTGCAGAGTTGATAAACATCACACATCTCCAAATCAAACTCTGGCTCATTTGCCTGGACCTACAGATTCCCTAAATGACACACATGCAATCAGCAGTGTGTCATTCAGCTTACCCTTCCAACATTGATCTGAAGACACCAGGAGGTCTTATTTCCTGGCTACTTTTGTAAGGAAAGAAGGGCAGCCCTTGATCAGAGCAGTTGATCCATGCCCATTGAGAGGGAAAGGAATTGCAGACATGGAACAAAGCAAGTAAAAAAAGGACTTTCTGGCCCTGCCTGTCATGGAGCACTCATTCATGTGAGTGGGTGCACAGTTCTGCAG
Organism: Turnix velox; assembly: GCA_013400935.1. Taxonomy (NCBI): domain Eukaryota; kingdom Metazoa; phylum Chordata; class Aves; order Charadriiformes; family Turnicidae; genus Turnix; species Turnix velox. The sequence goes on along the minus strand of VZTY01000833.1, from coordinate 1,383 downwards.
CAAAGACTAGCAAATTCCCTGCAAAACTCACATCTTTGCAATCTATGACTGAATCCAAATGTGAAACTAATGTGCTGGTAGGCAGAAAATGCAGGTTCAAACCCCAACCTGTCACTAACCCCAAATGGGTCATTTAAATCCAACTGAACAGTCATTTATTCAATGCTGGTTTTGGTGAGCCTGTCTGTAGGGCAAGATATCAGTTACTCACACCTCATCAGACATTCTGCAGCTCTCCTGACTTACGAAGTTCTGAAACTTAATTCATCACTCTCTGCACCATCCTCTGAAAGATGAAACTCAAAACTGACAGACTGGATCAAAGCAAAGGGTCATTTTGCCCAATGCCTCCTGGCTCCAGGGTTGGGAGGTGGTGGATACTGAAGAAGCAGCAAAGGGAAGAGGACAGCCTTTCTTTCAGTACATTTTGCCAAGTTCCAGCATTAAAGACAACATGAAGTACTTCAGCCAGAGCCACTCTGTTCAGCTGCCATTGATGGTGTGACCCTCCATGAATTTGTCTGTTTCTTTTGAAACCAACAGAGCTTTTGGCTTTCACACAGGTTAAAGAATCATGAAACCTTTCTGCCCATCATATTAACAATACAACGTGCAAATTCTCTAACATGTAACTGGGAATTGCCCAGCAGCAACTCAAACACAAAGAAATGGAAAACGATGTTTGTGTTTTTCTCAGCTACTCTTGCTGTTTTATTAACCCCGAGGCCACTCACTCCCTCCCCTCATCCCCTACCGCTGAAGCTAGTGAAGAAATACGTAAGTCAGGGTTTCTTCTGGCAAGACAAAAGCCCTACAGAGGAGAGTTAAACAATGGAGCTGTGAAATTCACAGTGTGTGGTTTCCCTCAGCTTGCTTTGGCAGCTCACAGTGGGGAATACATGTAGGTGGAGTTGAAAAATTTCTTGCTCAAACTCGAAGGAGGCACGTTCTCCCCTCATCGCCCTCCAAGCACCTTTACACACCACACCACAGGAAATAATAAATCCCTGCTGTGCTTCCAGCCAGCATAAACAGCCACGGTCCAGAGAGGGGATCAGGGGACTGAAAAAATATGAATCTTTTTGACTACACAAAACATAATTCAGCAGCCATGCTGGAGCACAGTTCCTCAGAGCAGTGGAAGCGAGATTGTTTCTTGGTCCTTGCACAGCTGAGGCAAACTGCAAGGAAAACATCCTCACTGGGGAGTGATCTTCCAAAAAAAGGAAGAAGCAGAAAGCACGTTGCCTGCCAGAACCCTGCCAAAGGGCACCCAGCCTGCTTTCTCTGCAAAGATAGAGCTTGCACAAATAGATGCGCCCAGAAAACAAGTGGTAACAGCATCCATGGAAGTTTGGCTCCTTAAAGATGGAATCATAGAAT
>VZTY01000826.1:40401-55342 GCA_013400935.1 Turnix velox | reverse complement strand
CTATGATTCTATGAATTGTTCTTTTCCTTGTACTTGTTCCAAAAATACTTGTTCCAAACCTAACCTGAATAGAATGTCTCACTGAAGCTTAGCTTCCTGGAACCTTAGAGGTCCTATGGCTTAAAGTTTTTTATCTTTAGCTTTCATAAATTACCATTTTGGAAAAAGATTAAGTATTTTTCTGTTCTGTAAGCTATTCAAATATTCCTCAAATATTTTAAAAGGGGAAAAAAGAAAAAAACCTAACATTTTGTATTGTGTTATGGAAAAGGAACCTTAGATAACTATAAAAATTTTGTTTTCTGAGGGGATGTAGGGTGAAAGGTCAATCTAAATCTGCTGCATGTACTAGTGGGTTATTTGCTTAATCATAGAATCATAGCATAGTTTGGGTTGGAAGGGACCTTACAGATCATCTAGTTCAAAACCCCCTGGCTTAGGCAGGGACACCTCCCACTAGAACCAGCAGGCAGGAATTTTTGATATGAGACTGTAAACTGTGTGCTGGATGCTATTTTCACCCTTCTGATCACTGTAGTCTAATCTTTATCTAGCTAAAGAGGCTAAATCTGATTAAGTACTCCCTGTACTCATGGTGGAGAACTCTACCACTCCAAAGCACCCTTCATTGAACAACCAATAGAAGTGATAGCTATAAAAACAAAAACTGCCAAATATACACTTCTGGTACCACTGTAAGTTGCTCTACAGAGCTACTTCTCTCCAGATGTTTCAACAAAATTGTCAGGGAGCTAGAGTTGCTCTTAGCCCCAGGAGCAAGTCTTGAAATGCTATTCTTAGAATACAGAGGAAATATCTTAAGAATCTCCACATATTCCCTATGCAAGTGTAATTTTTTTTTTAGGTATTCAGATCTTAAAGGGTTTTTTTGTTTGTTTCCTCTTAGAAGCTCTGCATTTTCACTGGAACTGTTTTGACAGTTGTCTTCCATTATAACTGTAGAATTTAAGCCAGTGGAAACCAACTGAGAAATTCAGGTTTGCTATCACAGACCAATGAAATAACTGTTTGAGATAAATCGGAAGTAGACTTTGCTGACTCAATGAGTATGAAATACTTCAGCATTGTGGGTTTTTTACTGATTATTTCAGAACTATGCTGGACTGATGACCTTAATTTTGAATTTAGGTCTAGTTACATTAATAAATCACGGAAGCACTCAAGCTTGAAGGCTCTTTAGGAGGCTATCTAATATGACTTCTGCTCAGTATTTGGCCTAGGCCAGTGGCCTTGAAAACTTCTTACGAGTACACTGATCTTAGTTTTCTTGTAGTATCTATTTTGGCTTGAAATTTATTATGTTGTAGTTGATCAATAACTGGTTCCCCCATGTTGCAACCGCAAGGCAGAGCATTACAAAATGCAGATTTCTGGGAGCTGATCACCTACATCACAAAATAAATACTTGACTTAATGTAGGAACTTTGAAAGGAAGAAAACAAGCCAGTCTTGGTGGACTGTTAATTAACTGAGGCGCAGGCCAGTTTGCTATCAGTGTGACTAATGTGTCAGCTGACGCTGTGTGAATGCTTGGAAAGGTTGAGTACAAGTCAAGTTGATATGTCTTGAGCAGTTGCTTGGGTTCCAATATTCCTTAATGGGAAGCATCCCATGCAATATCACCTAAAGACAAGGACTAGTTTGTTTGTTTGCTGGTTTTCCAAGAAATATATTGTTAAAACATGTGCAAGTATAAGAATTTTTAATTCTTGTCTTTGTTTGCTGGGATATTTTCTTTCCAGACCTACTCAGGCCTCTTCTGTGTGGTAATCAATCCTTACAAGAACCTACCCATATACTCAGAAGAAATAGTGGAGATGTACAAAGGCAAAAAGCGACATGAGATGCCCCCTCATATCTATGCCATCACAGACACAGCCTACAGGAGTATGATGCAAGGTGAGTGCTGACTGAGATAATGAGTCTTGTTGAAATCACAAAACAAGGTTGCAGACAAAACACTGTATAAGAGCAACAACTCACTTCTATCAAAAGGCATTATTGCTCCCTTTGTGCTTGTTTTCAGATACCTGACACTTGGATCCAGTTTTTATGTTCACACAAGTAGCTTTCTCCTACTCTAATGGCTTGAACCTTACAAAGACTGTGTTAAAAGCTAAACCTTGACATCAAGAACAGACTGATGTGAATGCACAGAATTCCAAGAAGCAGGCAGGGAGAACTGAGTTAGTGAACTTTCCCTCTCAGTGATGAGGCTATGGATCAGTGGCTGTAGGTGTGTAGCGGTTGTATTGGAGGCTTCTAACAAAAGTATAGAAAATCCAGTCATACAGTCTAGTTGAGTGAAACAAGCTTAGTATAGCCTGTATTTTGAAGTGTGATGGTCAGCAGTAGTTTTACCAGTCATGAGTTGTGTGGCTACATTCTTATTATGTAAAGAATAAAACGTACTGTCAGTCAATATGAAATACATCTGTTGGCTTTTTATTGAATAAAAGAAAGCAAGTAGATTGACCTGGTTTCCCCCCTCCCCTTCTTTACAAGAAATAGAAGAACCAAATTTATTGTCTTGCTTATTTGTCACTTGAGGATTTTTAAATAGAGCTCTGAATAGCATGTGCATATTCCCCCTTCTGAGGGGAGCAGAGTCAGTGCTTGCATTTGGAATGCTTGGAAAACGTTCAGGTACAGTTATTTTGTACTTCTCTTTCTGTTTTGACCTGGGTTATGTGAAGACACATGCTTTGTAAGGTTTAAAGGATATTATGGACAGTTTGATTTGGCATGGCTTGTATGAATTTGCTTACTCTTTTATTATCTGATGACTAGCAGTGATTAAGGTGTTTGTTTCTCCTGGTTGTTGTCATTATCCTCACTTTTTTGAACAAAGGCCAGATATAGTAAAGTCATGATTTAAAATTCTAATTAGAAACAGTTCCAAAGAGTTTGGCTTTTCTCCTGCCTCATGACCACTTGTACCTCCAAGCATTAAAAGAACTGTAACAGTGTGGTTGCCCAGAGTGGAAAGCAAGAAAAACATCCACTTGCCTGCGTTAGTGGTTTCAAGCAAATTTTATGTGTGGAGAATGCTGAGAAAGGTTGCTAAATTGTGGTGCCATAGAGAGCACATGGGAGAACTAACATGATGGATTGATTAAGCTGAATTTGTAAAACCCTTGAGTGCAGAGGAAACAATGCAGGCTTGCTACAGTGGAGGGGTGGCAGGGTACTGTTGGCAACACTTTGAAGGTACAGCAGGTCTTGAAGAAATAGCTATACTTTTACGCGTTCCTCTGAAGGGATTGCTGTATCCTGAGGCCCTTAAGAGGACCTCACTTCCCTCAGGCAAAGACTGGTCCTGCCATGAAGGATAGGGATGGATGCACCACCTATGGTATTCACGGCAGTGTGGTTGTCCGTAAATTCTGTATTGCTGTTTCACATCCCTTATTACTTACTTCTCTCCCTTACTCATTCCTCGTCGGCTCAAGTACCAGCATATATTTTTGTTAAACAAACCATTGACTTAATACAACTGGAGTTACTGTTCCCTAAAAGGAATTCTTTTCTGCATACAGTCAGAAACAGTTGATTTGACATTTTCGTAAGGAGACTGACAGTCTAGGAGTTTACCTCAGCTCTCTTTTGCCTGGTTTAAGATATCTTACTGCTGACATTTTGGAATGAATATTTGATATGAATATCATTGCCAGTTAAGTTTTGAATTGGCCTGCTTTGACCTGTTTAATTAGGTTTGGAAAGACTTCCATGTATGTATCCCTTCATATCTGCATGTGTGTGCTAGTAGGAACCCAGGAGATTGTTTTAGAGTTATTTGCTGCTTTATTTCCTTATTCCAAAGGGGAACTTGGTAGCGTTCTGATGTCTGTTACTTGAAGTGAAGGTAAGTGGGGTTGTTGCAGTGTCTCTGGCCCTGACTAGCCTCTAGGGCAGTGGAAAGCAGCATTCCCGTTCCACTTTCTCAGTTTTGCTTAGCGGTGGGGGAGGCTTGGTGCAGCAGGCAGTGGTATGGCAGGAATCTGCACAGAGAATAGAAGATGAAAGGGTCTGGTGCTCCTCATGAGCCAGAGGCGTTTAGGATTAAGCTGCCTTCCCTTCGTTATTTTCAGAGCCCTGAAGACTGGGAGTGCTTCTTGGTCAGAAGAAGGATAGCAAGCTATTGTCTCTGACTTCTGTCAGTACATTCAGTTGGTATAGTTTTCCCTTAAGCTGACAGAGCTGAAAAGCCTTGTGTGCTAATTAATTTGGGCTCTGAATATTTTTTGGTTTTCAGTCAGTTTATGGTATTCTAATAAATAAACCATTCAAAGGAATGTTCATCAGGAAAGGAATTGGGAAGGAATAGAAAGATGAGAGCTTTATTCCACCCTCTGCTAATCCAGAAGCTATTTAGCCTTTTTCAGGCATCTGTTCACTAAAGTGTCATGTGGCATTGCTTCCTAAATTTCACCAGAAGTACTTCCTTGAAGTGATAACATAAAGGAGAATGTGTTCAGTGTTTTTTTTCTCTTCAACCTTCCCCACTGCAAAACATTAGGACCAAGAAGAGAAATGAAAATGTAACTTTGCTGTGTGGTACTTGGAGAAACTTGCTGTGCTTCAAGAACAGAACTCTGAAAAACAAAGTTTTAACATCTTTGTTTTCCAAGAAAACAAATGTTTGTCTTACTGTTTCTGTTCCCTGGGTAATCTGTATGCCAGAGCCTCAGGTCTGACTGCTTTCAGAAGAATTACTCTTTTGGTTCTGATGACTGAAGCACAGTGCCTGCAAGTGGAGTGGTGTCTTGAGCAAACAATTATTTTAATGCAGCTGATGTATGTTGAGGGGGTACATTCTTTACTTCAGCTCAGTCACCAGGGGATCTATTTTGAAAATACATATTTTAAAGCTGTTAAACAGCACCTGTTTGTCTTTTTGGAACACATATTGGGAATTTGCTATGTCATTTACTGGTAGATGCTAGAAATTTCATTAGTGTCTGGAGCATGGTGGCTGTTTTAATGGCAGTATTTCCACTGCAAAACATTAGTTAGATCATTCTGTAATAGGTTAGATTATTCTGTTTTGCAAAGCTTAACCTGCTCAACTAAGAGATAGGTAGGAGTGAATATAGACAGCACATTGCTAGTGAGTGTGCTCCCATCTCCTCTTCCAGTTGCTTCACATATGTAATGTAACACTGAATTTTGTTTACTGAACAAAATTCTTAAAATCATTGTACAGTGATTAAACCCTAATTGACCTTTGCAGGAACCTGTGCAGCCAGCACCTTGCTAATGTTCACTTGGGAGTTAGGTCATCTCTATATTTGGTGTTTTAAGAAAAAATTCAGAAGCATGCTAATTTCATTATTTTGATTTGCCATGTTACATTGAGGGAGGAAACAGTGTTAGCTGTTGGAAGAGAAATCACTTGCTGCTGTAGATCTTCATCTCAGGCCTGGTTGTCATTTTCACAAGAAGCAGTCCTCTAAATCAGCTTCAATAAAACATGAACCTGAAATATTTTATTTGTAATGCTTAGATGTTTGCCTATTTCTTAAGTATCTGAGCCAGCAGAACACTTTAGTTTCAATTTCCTTTTTCTCGAGTCTTCTTTCTCAGCTTGCTTCTTGGCATTGGCTTGCTATATTGCACTATCCCAAAGTACAGTTTTGTTTTCTATGCAATGTTTTGTGTGAGGTTAAAAAATCAAGGATACTTAATTGATATGAGATTATGTAGAGGCACAGCTGTCCATTTCAAGTTGTGTGTAAAGGTCAAGTTCTATTTCCATTAAGCCCAAAAGAACATACTTTGTGGTTTCAGTAGTTTGTTTCCAAGATTTGTCTAAATTTCTGACTCAAAGGGCAAAGTTTGGATGTCATTAAGGAGGATACTTGTTTTGATGCTGTTTGTATACAAATGACAAGAAAATATGTACATAGTTTCTGATTTTTCTCAAGAAATGTTTTACATGCTTTGAATCTCTTGAGTTTTCTAAATGCAGCTCTCAAAATCTGTGTCTCGAAATGTGGTTTTCAACAGAAGGAGCTGAAAAAGAGTCAGTTGCCTACTTGCTTCTCAGTTGCTACCACACCCTTTTTGCTTCATTCCTGTAAACCAGAGCAGGAGCTCTCTGACAGTCAGTTCTGTAACGGCTCAGCCCTTGCTGTCAGTCTCCCTGCAGTTCATTGTTTTAGTATCATGAGCTGCCTGAGCTTTAGCAGGCTGTATACCAGTTTTTCTTCCCTGTCAGAACTTCATAAACATTTGTATAGCCTAAAATTACAGCCTAAGTTCTTTTCCCATTTTCTTATCTCCGGATTCAGTTAAGGAATGCTGGAGAAAGGGGTATGGGCTCTAATCCAAAAATGGCTCAGGGGAATAAATATTTGCATTTGACCCAGTAGGATATATTTCATGTTTTTAAACAAAACTTGCTTTTTTATCCAGACTGTCCTCAAACTTCAGAAAGTGCAGTGCTGAATCTTGGCACTACAATGTTCCTGCCAGCTGAAGGAATTTTTCTCCTTTTTTGCATCTTGAAGTTTTATTGTTGAGGGCTGACTTATGTTACTTTTTCTCTTCATTTGATTTTTTTTTTTTTGGTGTGTGATGATAGGTTATTAACATTTTGAAACTTCTTTATAAAACATTTCTTAAATGATAATGCAAATACAGGCTTTCAGCCTTTCTTTGGGTGTTCCCTTGGAGTGCATTTGATCCTACGGAAACCAGCAGGTAGGTTAAAGCACCACAGGGAACATACTTGGGTAGACTTTAATGCCAGTGGGGTTGCTCGGAGTAGAAAGTGTGTCAGGTGCCTGGGGCTCATGATGTGTTCGAGCCCTGAGGGAAGGACATGGTTTGTAAAATGATGTTGAGGTCAGAAGAGAAGTTTGAGGAGGGACTGAGGTATTGATGCTACTGCATAGTTGAAGCACTTACATAGTTCAAGACTAATTCTTGCTTTACATCAGCACTTTAATTTGGTCAGCCAGCCAGTTGTCTGAGTTGGGCTACAGCCTGTCACCACGATGCTGGTGGAACAGTGTAATAACGGAAGCCTGGAGGGCCAGACTACTCAATTCTGCCAGACTATCAGTGGTTAGGAGGTGGGTGGTACCATCTAGTTCTGGTTAAGCTTTTGGCCTTAATGAGTCAGCTATAGGCTGGGGACTTGCAAGCCAAGCCTTTGCCTTTCAGCTATGCTTCCTCTTTGCTGGAGAGATGATGTCACCATTGTGTGGATGCTATATTACTTCTCCTTTTATGGAGATGAACAGGGCTGAAACTGGAGTCAGTCATGCAGAGGAAGTGGGTGATAAAGGCCTGCTAGGCTGTTCTGTCACCGAGAGGTGGAGCTTAAATTGCACATTCTCTTCTAGCCTCCCAACCTTTTTGTTCTCTCATTCAAGACACCTCAAAACAAAATTCAGGTGTGTGGAGCTCAATTTATCATTTATGCCAATATATCCAAGCACAACACTTCAGCATGCACTCAGATCTGCAATTTTGCAGTAAAATATTTGTTTGAGGACCTGTTATGTACAAGGTATCTCTCTTGTGAAAATAAATTTTTGTTTAATTAAGTTTTTTATGTATCCTTAAGGTCCTAAAAGCAGACTAAAATGCTGTATTTTCTTTTTGGACTGACGAAAGTCAAGAATGAGTTACATATTATGTTGAGTTTTTTTAATCTGCTGGTCTTTCTATACTGTAGTGCTGTATAGTTTAAATTTGAAGGATGCTTTACTTCCAGAATTTCTGGATACTTGAGGCTTCTGCTTCTTGTGACCAGTTGATTACTATAGTGGTGAGATAAAAAGCTTTCCCTGACTGCTGGTCCAAAATAAAGAACTGCTGCTATAAATAATTGATGTGTTGTTATTCTGGATTGTTTTGAATAAGTGACTCTGTTTAGGACTGAAAAGCAGATGGCGATTTCTTTTAATCAGGCGTTTCTTGATTGTGTTATTATAAGGATTTGAGTTTATGGTACCCAGCACATTCTCTTGCTGAGTAGGTTGTTCCCACAACTGACAATGGCATAAAGGCAGGCACTGACTGAAATTGTGTGGTATGTTGAATGATCCTTTAACAAATAAATAAATAAATAAGATGGGTGGATATGGCCTCTTGTCTGGGCAGCTGAGTTCTGATTCGTTTGGCACGAGTCAGTATTGCATGGAGAGCGAATATTGGCATTTAAAGCAATTCTTAACTGGAAGTTAAGAGTTATGCTTTTGTGTGTGTTAGCTCTTTGGCCCTTTGGTCGGCTCCAATTTCCTGTTGCTCAACACATTATTTGAGTTGTCTGTCTGTACACAATTAGAAGAATCCCAGCTATCCCAATGACTGCTGCTTTGCAGTCCTGGGAAAGAATTTACCCCGGATTGCAAACAGGAATGTTGCCTTTTATGGCAGTGTCTGCCCGATGCCGGTGACTTGCCTGCACTCGCAGGTACGTTCTTGCTGGCTTAAAGCGGAGGTGACTAACACAGCTGCAGCAGGCCACCGGGAAAGTATGCTGGGGGAGGAAAATGTTGTACCGAAAGAATTTTGAGCACTGTCTGTGAATTTTCCTTCGTGAATACCTTTCAACACCTTTCTCTGAGTTAAAGCGTGGAAAAATCCTATGCATATCCGTTGTTGACTTTCTTGTGTCACTCCAGGGTGCTTTTGCTACTTTGCCGCATTAGAACGAGATGCTAAGGGAGCTTCTCAGCTAAGTGCCACAAAACTTGTCGTGGTCAAAAAGTGTTAAGTGCCACAGAGCTTCTCAGTATTTTTTTCTGTTGGGGAGCTGATTTATCTGTCCAGTTACTAGTGTTTTGGGTAATTTTTCCCTTTATTAAGGATCCCCTCCTGGAGAAGAGAAAGGCATATCCTTTTTAAGTCCCTAGGGCTCCATTGTCTATGTAAGGAGTCCCGGCTCTTAATTCCAACTATAGAGGTGGCTACCGAGAGAGAAGAATCATAGAATCATAGAATAGTTTGGGTTGGAAGGGACCTTAAAGATCATCGAGTTCCAACCCCCCTGCCATAGGCAGGGACACCTCCCACTAGACCAGGCTGCCCAGTGCCCTGTCCAGCCTAGTCTTGAACACCTCCAGAGATGGGGCATCCACAACCTCCTTGGGTTATCCTTTTTTTTTTTTCCATTCTTTCATTTTTCCTTTCCCTCAAATTGACTTCTTAAAAGAGCTTCTGTAGTGCCTGAATGTGTGTATAACCTTTCCTTGGAGAGAGGGCTGCTTGTTTATAGTTATTATGTTATTCAGAGGCACGTTTTTTCCAGAGGAGCTATATGGAGAATTGCACACAGGTGTCAGGCTACCAAAGAATACATTTCCTTAGGCAATCCACAAATGAGTCATTAGCTATTCCCCTGATCCACCCTCAAAGTGCCCAGTCACACAAAGGGCTGTCCTATAGTGAGCCCTTGACCCACTGGGAACCTTAGATCCTTCAGAGGTGGCTAACTTCTACTCTTTCTATGATCCTCAGCAGGTTTATGAAGGGGCTGTGCATGTCTTAAAACCTGAAAAAAATTCAGCACTTGAACAGATGAATATGCAATGTTAGCAAAGTTGCAGCATCTAATTTTGAATGCTTAAGAATTTGCTGGACCATAACCATTTGAATGATGATTTTTTTCTGCTTGCATTTTTCCAGTTCTAGGGCAAATCAGCTCCTTCTGAGAAGAGTATTAGCAAAAATAAAACAGATTCTTTTTCTCTAATTTTTTTACTCTCATCTGTATACAGTCAGTTTCCAGTAAAGAAGCTTAAGAGCAGGAGTTGCTATTCTGTAGCATGTGAACATGTTTCCATTATTGGTTCAGAATAATTTAAGAAAAGATAGAATCTCATATTTTGTAGGTTTACATGCTTACCGTGTTACATGAGAATATGGGCCACGAAGATGATCAAACGGTTGGAGCAACTGCCCTATGAGGACAGGCTGAAGGAGTTGGGGTTGTTCAGCCTGGAGAAGAGAGGGCTCAGAGGGGACCTCATAGTAACTTATCAGTACCTGAGGGGGTCCTACAGAAAGGCAGGGGAAGGAATTTTTAACACAATATCGGATGGGAGGACTAGAAACAATGGATATAAATTAGAGGGGGATAGATTTAGACTAGACATAAGAAAGAAATTCTTTACAGTGAGGGTGGTGAAATACTGGAACAGGTTGCCCAGGGAGGTTGTGGATGCCCCATCTCTGGAGGTGTTCAAGACTAGGCTGGACAGGGCACTGGGCAGCCTGGTCTAGTGGGAGGTATCCCTGCCTATGGCAGGGGGGTTGGAACTCGATGATCTTTAAGGTCCCTTCCAACCCAAACTATTCTATGATTCTATGTCCAAAGGCTGGATATACTTCTATCTTTATAAGCAGAATTTATACAATACTTTTTTAAATGAATACGGTACTCGTGACATTATGACTGAAATGCTAAGTACACTTGCAGTGTTTCCAGGATAAAGAAAGTGGTTTCGGATACATAGACTCTGTCTGATTGTAAAGCTCTCCCTAACTGCAGTTCAGTCAATAGCTTGCACAAAATTAATTGAATGGACACTCAATTATATTGTCTAAGTAATCCCTGTTTGGGATACTACTTAGTGCACTTGGATTCTCTAAGCTAGTGGAGAAAGGAATAAGTAGCTAAAATATGGACATAGCCACATCCATAAATGAAGGAAGGCAGTTGCTAAATATTTACAGTAATTGAGTGAATGTTATACTTTTATGAATTTTTGGGGCTTGTTTTCTCTCTCTTTAGAGATTAGACTTCAGCCCAACACAAAAGTAGGGCTAAGCATGGAAAAAGAAAAGAATTACAATAACTGGATGAAGTTTAACTGCTGCATTAGGAAGGTTCTCAGACTCGATGATCTGATAGTCCTCTAGTCTTGACCTTAAAGAAAAAGAGAACAGCTTAAAAATCAAATAGAACCCAAACCCAAATGGATAACTTCCAGAATTAATGGAGATTTTTGGTGTCAGTATGTTCTGTGAGTGCCCCAGTAGCGCTTGTGGAGTGTCTGTGGAAGACTTGGGCTTCTGTTGCATGTCTGAACAGGTCTCACTGCCCTGTGATGACTACAAGCAACTGTGGTATAGGCACTGGCACTTTCCAGCCTGCCCAGAGTTCCCTGGTGGCACAAGGGAGAACTGGAATTCAAACAGGAGGTGGAATGGCACTGGAGTGAGGGGTGCATGAAAGGTGAAACCAAGGTAGAACCAGGAGAGTGTTCACACAGAAGTGTTGAGGGAACAATGAGAAGAAGGCATGGTGGAAGGACTAGTCGGGGCTGTATGAGGAAGTGAAATTATAGGTAAAGGCTGAAAGGAGGCTAAAGATGTCAGAGAAGATAGTGTGGATAGGCTTAGTAAAAATAAGCTTGGTAACTGAAACGACTGGAAACTGAACATGGGAATTAGTATGTCTTCTGATATGTTGACATGAGAAACTTTTTATCAGCTGCTCCATAAATACAGTACAGGATGGTGATACAAATAAATTGGCTGTATAGGACTTCCATTGCTGCCCAGTGTTAAAGTTTTCAAGTCCATTCTGTATGAAATAAGTAACAGAAATTTCTCACTGAGCTTCCAGTGTTTCTTTTTGGGACGAAGGCCTCTGAAGTTTTGGCACTTTGTGGTTTATAATAGTCCCTGTCCCACTTCTCCCATACACTTTCATTTCCACTGCTTTGCTTTCATAACTCAGTGTAATAATGGAGGAGAGAGCTGAAGAACAGCAGTAGGTGTACATCAACCTATCACACTGGGGTAGAGGCATTCAGTGGGAGTTCTGTCTTGTTCATAGAAAAATTGTAATGCAAACAATATTCATTCTGGAGGAAGGAAACTAAATTGCAATAGTGCTGTTACACTTCGGCAGATGGTGTGAGATTGACATCTACTGCTAGTAAAGGGGCTACCTGACCATAGTTCTGATACTTGTCAATTTACTTGTTCCATTTTTTCACTTTAATGTTAATTTCATATTGTCACAGAAACTGAATTTTAGAGTCTTGGTCTAACCACTTTTTAAAAAATTTTATTCTAGATCGAGAGGATCAGTCCATCCTTTGCACGTGAGTATTACAGTGGTCAGCTTGGCTGGATATCAAAATCTGAGTTAAAAACTTTAATTGGATGACTGCCTTAATTGTAAATGGTGGGTGTGGGTTCAGTAAATCAGGTAGTAGTGCAGAGTCAAGGAAGCTCTCATTTCAGTTCCTCCAATAAATGTATGTAATCCTTTCTGTAGAATAGTTTTCCTAAGAATGAGAGTGAAGAGGGAAGTTGTGGAACAGCCTCTGTGCTCAAACTACTTAAGAAATACAGCTTTGTCAATGGAATAGGCTTGGAGAAGCCCTTCAGATTTGATGCAGCTGTTCTGTTAGGTACATTCATACAGCAGTTTCCCTTCTAGACACAGCAAAATTTGTTGGCCCTCGGTTCTGTTTAAGGAATTCATATGTTTCTTCTTGCCATCAGGAGGCTTCCTTTGGAAAGATTCACTTCATTACCTTTCACCCCTAGCTCTACAACAGCCTCCAAATTATTTCCAAATTATTGGCAATATTTATATCCAAATTACTAGAAAGCATAATTTTTTATTGCTTTCCCTCATCTCTATGTGTGTACAGAACCTTTTGAGGTTAGAGATATGAATTTGTCTCTGTATGTCTTGTTTGTGAATGAATGGCAGATTTTCTTTACAGAGGTGAATCAGGAGCCGGTAAGACAGAGAACACCAAGAAGGTCATTCAGTATCTGGCTCATGTTGCTTCATCGCACAAGTCTAAAAAAGACCAGGTGAGATCTGAGTTTAGTGATGCTTTGCTTCTGTGCTGACTTTGGACAGTAAATGTATATTGGCTAATGTTGATTTAAGCCATGATACTTCATAAAAGCCTAGATAATAACATCTGTCATAGGACTGAGGAGGACAGTGAACCATGAAATAATAAAAGTTTGCAAAAAGTTTCAAGCCAGGGAATACTGCATTAAGTTGTAACTCCTTTGGATTCGGTGGAACCGCAGTGAGATTAACTCATCCACAGCTCCTGGGATTCATGGGCAAGAGAATATGCAAATAAAGCATCACCTCTACTGATTGTTTTGCACAGATGCGTTGCTTGTAACCCCTCCAGGCAGTGTAAAACCTATGTGGATTAGGTCTGGCTATTCCATATTGTCTGAAAACTGGGGAATGTAGGGATAAGCTAGTGAACATCATCTAAGAACCTGAAAATGGAAGGAAAATGTTAAAAGGGAGGAGACAGCCAAGTGTTAGCAGTACATGAAAGGAGGGTGGTGGTGATGGTGGGGGGACTTTACAGATGTCTCACTTACATTTTTTTCCCCCCCCTCTCCCTCGATGGACTATTGCTGAATTCATCAGTTGTACCCTCGTAGGTGAGCTGCACGTTTACTGCACGTTCTGCACCAGGAATGCATTTTCTGTCCCATTGTGTGATTTTTTTTTTTTTTTGAGCAGCTTTTCACTCCACACCAATATCACTTTCTGCAGCTAAAACAAATCCATAGACAATTCACAATTTTTATCTTTGTGTGTGTGTGGTGCACAATAATCTTTTGGTGACGATATTCAATTAGAGGCTAAATAATTCCAAGAATACTTTGTTCTGGGCTCAATGCTAGTTTGCAGTGTATCTCTATAGAGGAGTTTTCCCATGGTAGCTTAATGTGTAGGCATATATTATGTGTGTAGACCATATGACTAAGAAGGCATCTCTGCACTCACACATAGTAATAAGTAACTTCTGTAATCCAACCAAAAATTAAAAAAACTTTATATGTGCCAAACTTTCAGACATATGAAGGCTTTTTCCATGGTCTGGCGGTAGCTGTATTTAGCAATATTCTGCTTTTTCTTTTTTTTAGTGTGGAAAATAGGATCATGGGGTTGAGTTAAGTATTCTTCCACTGCTTGTTCCTGCGCAAAATTCAAGCCACCGAAACAGGACTGGCAGTCTGCTTAGAGGACTAAAGCAGTCCTAAGTTGCACCAGTTGGTGATTTGCCCAATTCTGATGGATGTTGGTTGGTTGAGTCTTTTTGCCCCCTAAGTTCTCATTCTTCTGTGAAGTCCTAGAGGTCACAGTTTTGCTCCAGTTTTGTAACTAAACAGTAGCACTGGCCTGACCAGAGAGGATTTTGAACTGGAGTCTTTGAATGTTAATTGGCAGTCTGTGCAACAAGTCTTTATAAACATTAAACTTGGAACCAGATTATAAGAGTTTATGAAGATGAATATGTTTGGTTTTGGGGCTTTTTTGTATCTCAGATGTAGTGATCATGGCCGATTTATTCTTTAGAGTTGAATACATTAGTGTTGAACCTTTATGCTGCAAGACTAGGCACAGGGCTTGATCAATGATAATATAGAAAGTAGTGGAGCTTTATCTACCAGAAAAGTTTCTTAACTGTTTTCTATTATAAGTTTTGTATGTAAACTCTCGACTTCCCATGTGTCAGAGCAAAATCAGATTTATAAAGCGTATTATTCAACTCTACTCTCTTGGTTTGGAGGTAATAACAACTTCCACCAACTTCACTGCGCTAGTATATTCCACTAAAAGGCTTCTAGCTGCATGGTGTGACTACTGAGCATAATAAGGCTGCTTTGGGGGACTACTGAATCTAATTATATAAACACCTTTTTTCATTTGATGAAACTTATTTGTGGAAGTTGAACCTTGTGCTTTCCCATGTTTAGTCTCTACTTTTCTACTGACCTTTTAAATTAAGTAATAGCTTTTCAAGATGAGAATCTTTGCAGCTAATTAGAAATTCATGGGTAATAGTTGATAATATTTGAAATGGAGATTAGATTATTTGTTTCTTCTTTCTCTGTTCTTCCCACTGTTGTTGAGATTCATTTATTTGAGAATCTCTTTTGTAATGGCAAGGAA
>VZTY01000826.1:0-40276 GCA_013400935.1 Turnix velox | reverse complement strand
TTTTTTTTTTTTTAAGTTCCATGCTGTTAAAGGTAGCTGTACTTTCTAGACACCTTTCTCTGTGTTTGCTGAAGAATAAGTGGCTGGCACAACTACCGTTTTGCATAGAAATTGTTCCAAAATGAGATGCAAGAAAATCAGAGTATAAGATAGATGTCAAGAATTTTATTTGTTTTAAACTGGTTCTAACTTCAGGGCAGTAGAAGGAAAGCATACTGAGGAGCATGTGCTTCCCAACCACATGCTAACAGATCCAATGACGGTTAGTGCTTTTGTTTTCATGAGGAATATTGTACATACTTGAAATGCATGCCAAGTATTTAACAAATTTGTTTCAGGTCAAGAAATAGCAGTTACATTTTCCTTTCCCGCGAGCTCTAAATTGCTGTGTTGGTGAGCTAGTATTCTCTATGCATATTCCTACCTTGATGGTTCAAGAGACCTAATTGCCTCTAAACTAGAGTTTACCAGCACCTCCTTGACACTAATGACACATTATTCCTGAGGAACTAAGTAACAGGAGGGTTGGTAGTATAGATTTCTATAAGCTTTTGAGCTTCGTGTAGCTAGGCCTTAGTTTTATTTTTAACCAAATAATTGCTGTAATATCAAAGCCTGACTTCTGTTTATAGAAAAAAAAATGGACTTCTAAAATCCTTTTTTTTTTCCATAACTGATCTCTCACTACTGTAGCAGCAGATTCCAGTCACAAGCAAAGGCCTAGGACTTCCCTGCAGGGTGGGGAGCAGGAATGTGTTGAGGGAAGAGTGTTTGGGTTTCAGTATATATGCCAGAATAATAGGGGGGAAAGATGACTGCTCCAGAGTTCTGAGGACTGAACCCTAGTTTCAAGGTTTTTTGTTACAAAGCCACACACTGAGTCTGTTGTGAAGGAGCAGATGTCCAAGTTTAGGTAGCCATCCCAGGTCTAACCTCCTTGTTACGTATACTTGACAATGAATGGAAGTGTGTGCAGCAGCTGTCCCTTCTGTATATGTTCAGTTTGGTAGGGTATGACGGTCTTGTTTGGCCTTGAACTTTGAAAGCATGAAGTGTTTATGGAAGTAAGAAACAGATACTTGTATTGCTTTGTACAGTTTCTCATATACCTTTTTTTTTTAATTGCATGTATTTTTACAGAGACAATGTAAGAACTAATCTGTTTTATAAAGCACTTTGAGAATGAATGGGACCAACTTTTCTATAGAAATATCCTTAAACAATTTGCCCATAAATTCCAGTTCTCATGAACCAAGCTTCATTTTCATCCATTATGTGCAGAAAGTCTTGAGTACTTACTGATAACTGCTGAAAATAAAATCACTAATTTAAAATGTCATTTTCTATGACTAGAGGATTTTTAGGTAGACTTAAAATATACAGAATGCTGTGCTTTTAGCACATAGGACAAGTAATTTTTGAAAACAACCAGGGGTATATCTAGAGCCTGCAGGGAAAAGGTGCATACACTCCAATGGCCTTGTACTTGACAGGGAGAAAGGTTCTTAATTTTCTTTTTCTACAGCTCCAGCATTTTGGGTTCCTTGAGGGGAGGAGTGCACAAATACGGCAATAAAATGTGATTGTGCAGTTTGTGGGATACCACTAATTCTCTTTTCCTTATGAACCTCCTTACAAAGAAAGCTATTGCTTGTTTGTATTTTGGAAGATGTAGACTTATTGCAAGCTTTTGTTTTGTTATAATTTTTTTATATATTAGACCTTTTCAGATTAGCTGCTTAACCTACTACTAGGAGAATTCCAGCCTGGACGGCAAAACATTTCCAGTACGAGGCCCTGATCTTGTGTGGTACTTTGTTTTGCCTTGATCCTGGGAAGTCTGTTGGATGTTATGCTAAGTGGCCTTCTTTGTAATAGACAGACAACATTAAGATGCTCTTGTACTGAGGGAGGGAACAGGGCATATTTGTGATTGTTTCTGTTTTATCCAGGTAACTAATGAGTCTCCCTTTGAAGGCTTAAGGGTTTAATATGGCTTCCTAAGGTTTAATATGGCTTCTCTGCAGCAAATGCCAGGCCAGTGTGAATTGAAACTTTAGCACTGGTTACTCATTTGACCCGAAGTTGATGCAGTAATCCACGAGGTACTTCATTAATTTCTGATTTCTCTCTAGGGAGAACTGGAGAGGCAGTTACTCCAGGCTAATCCCATCCTGGAGGCTTTTGGAAATGCCAAAACAGTAAAGAATGACAACTCCTCAAGATTTGTGAGTATTGCCATTTCTTGTGAGGGCCAGAATTCTGTACTTCCCAGAGTAAAAACTTGATCTGCTTTTAGATCAATTGCTGTGTGGGGTAGGACAACTGTCTGAGTGATTTCCCTCGAACTAATCAGTATCTGAATTTAATTTGGTGAATTATCTAGAATCAACTTGATAGGGCTCTGTAGCAAAGGAACCTGATCCTGTACGAGGTTCATGCATGCCTATTTTTGTTGTAAGTTTATTACAGTCAGTTTGTCTTGGAGAGAAAATACTGATTCCTACTTACTTGCTCCATAGAGCAATGGAAAGCATCTGAGAGGCTTGAGGAGCTAGAGCTGGAACTGAATGCAAATGGTTTAAGCTAACATTGAGGGTGACAGAACTGTCTGCATCATATAGCAAGTGAAACTGAAAGAACCCATATTGTGGAAAATCTAGGCTAAAACATAATGAATTTGAATTGTAGGTTGTCTGAATGTCAGAAATGTCTGAAAGTGTTCCATGTCTTGTTAAATCACTGCTGTGATCAGCCGGCATTGCCTATTGGCAGACCTTCTGTTTTGCTTAAAACCTGCCTGACCTGTTCTGATTTTCCTTTGCTGGATTAAAAAAATGATGTTTACTGTGTTTACTGCTGCTACCAGGTAGAACGAGTCCTAATTTCAATGTTATTATCTTCCTCTTAGGGCAAATTTATCAGAATCAACTTTGATGTCAATGGCTACATTGTTGGAGCCAATATTGAGACCTGTATCCTTTCTGTAACCATTTAGAAGATAAAGGCAATAATGTTACCTAGCAGTTTCTTCACAACTGATTTTCTGTTTGTCAGATCAAGAAAGAGGTAGGAGGCACTTAGATTTATGATGATGAGATTACTGTTGTAGTCTTCTATTTCTTCTTACAGTATTTTGTGACCCTTGTGAACATGATGGAAATTTTTTTTTCTGAATTAGTGAATTCTAACCTTAGGAGGCCAAAATTGAAATGTAAACTGCAGTGAGATTATTTACTTTGGAATTTCATAAGCTATTTTTGCTTCTGTCCAAGATAAGTAGGGATGGATAGCCATTGTTTTGCTTTTTTTATTTTTTTTAATCAGCTGAGTCACTCTTATCATAGCCATCATTCAGAGGCTGTTAGAACTGAAACCAGAAGCTCATTGATAATAACTGCTGAATCAAAACCCCTATGAGCTGGCTTGAGGAGAACATGAGGTCATTTCTCCTGCTGAAAGATAGGAAGTTGTTTGTATATCCTGCCATATGCCTTGACTCCAAATTTGAAGATCTGTTGGAGAAGTCACGTGCAATTCGTCAAGCCAAAGAGGAGAGAACCTTCCACATCTTTTACTACTTGCTGTCTGGGGCAGGCGAGCATTTGAAGAGTAAGTATGATTTACATTTTTGGTAGTTAGGGATTCCCTCATCACAATGACAGAGGTCCAAAACACTTGTAGGATGGGATCTCTTAGTTTCTAGGCTCTGCATTTTAGATATGGTCACCCCTCCTCTTCTTCCCTACAGTCATACATCCCTCTGCCCTCCCCCTGCACTTCTCAGTTCTGGAAACTTGCTTCTCTGGTTCCTTTCTGCACTTGTCTCCTTACCAGCCATGGCTCTATGCCCTTCCTTATCTAAATCAGTGTCCCCTATTTAGTCTCCTCTTGTATGATGTAAACCCTTCTAGTGTGGGAATGGTCTACTGTGATGTGCTAGTAACTTAATGGGGTGAAGCCTTTCTCCCCTGGGCATCCCTGTAAGTCAAGGATCATAGTGCACCTAGCTAAGCTTAGTAATTGGGGTATGTGTTGTGTCAGTGCTACATATTGATCTGAAGAAATGACAGGGGAGGACCTTCCTCTGTAGTTGCTACTATTTCAAGAGCTATATATTAGCTTTCTTTCACCTGACATGAAACAAATGAGATGTCTGAAATTAAAGGCAAATTTACTTTCAAGTTAATCCCTGCTTCTTATAGACTTAGAGCATAATAATGATTGACATTGCTTTGATGGAGTAGTCCAGGGGAGAGAATAGAAAGAAATGAGGCTGAAAAACTCGAATTTTATCTAAATTGCATTAAATATTTTATTTTTAGTAAAACTAGGCTTAATTCCAGGTTCATTCAGCACCTGCTAGCACATGCAAGTCAGAAATTTGATCTGAGTGGTAGCTTGTTGTCTATTGAAAAATAAAAATAAGAATTAAGAAAACCAAAAGAAAAAAACACAGTAACTTCTTTCTTAATTTTTTCCTAAGCTGATCTGTTGCTGGAGCCTTACAACAAATATCGCTTCCTTTCCAACGGGCATGTTACAATCCCGGGCCAGCAAGACAAAGATATGTTTCAGGAGACCATGGAGGCAATGAAGATCATGGGCATCCCAGATGAGGAGCAGATAGGTATGAATCTTCTGAAGGGCTTGAAAATGCAAGGAAGTTAAAGAGGGAATAGGTCATATCTTTATGGAGGGTTTTTTTTTTCTGTTCTTCTAGGGTTATTTGTTTGGGTTTTTTTGTTGGTTTTGTTTTATCTGGTGTCCACTCCTACCCAACCCCTCCCTCATTGTCCCCCAAGTGAAGAGTGAGAAAGTAATAAATTTCAGTATCTTCGGAGCTGAATATTGATCAGCACAGTTTCAGTTCACAGAGTTAAGGTTAGAAAACAAGCGAGTAATGGAAACAGGCTTTTGCTTGCTGTTTTTTTCCCCATCAGAGGGCTGTATATCCAGTTTATGATTAACACATCCAGTATAGAATAATCTCTGCATTCTTGTGTGCGATGCATGGCTTGTGTGCTCCCCCTATCCCTAAGCAGTGGCTTAAAACTATGTAATCCAGCCATTGCTGGATTAGTACTTTGAGAATGGCCTGTCCATAGTGCCTTTCTTTCCAGCTTAACATTGAACTGCTGATCAGAAATTAATATTGTCTGATTCTGGGAGCTCAGTACTGTGACAGTGAAGCTAGAACTGCATGCTGCTGGCACGAAGTGCAGTGATACGTACTCACCAGAGCTCTGTGCTGTATCATTCATGATATAGCTCACTGCTAGGGAACCGATGTTCTCCGAAATCTGCCTCTGAATGTTTTAGGGCATCTGAAACTAAAACTGTTTTTTCTCTACACGCAAGCAAGCATCTGTGGTGATTTTTTAGGTCTCCACTTCCTGCTGGAGATTGCAGCTGTTGTGGCATAGAAAGTATGTACCAGTGCCTTAACTAGTGCTCTTCACAATCCAGCATACTGTAAAGTCACCCTGTTGTTACCCACATTTTAATACATTTCTTGATATCCTGAATCATCTGAGACTGAAACTGGTGTATGAGGGTGCATTTGCCTAAGCAAAATAGAAGAACTAGCAGCTTAATTAATATTTGGGATGTCCTGCTATGCCCAGATTTTTTTACTTGGGGTTTTCCATGTGTGCAACAGTGCATGTCTTTGCTGTCACATGGATGAGCTAGTGGTTACGGCCACTGCAGTGAAGATAGCAGTAGTGTTTTGCACTTGCACTTCAAAATGTGAAGTGTGTTAACGTTCTTTACAGGCTTAGAAGAGTAATACTTACAGTAGCTGTCTGGATGACAGGCTTACTTAATTTTGATGTAAAAGTCTAAACACTAACTGTCCTCACTTACAAGCTGTCTATCCAAGTGTTAAGACTCCTGATTCAGCTGTCAAACGACTGGATTTTGTAAGATGCCACTAGGAACATATATGTTTCTTTTCTGTTAGTCCTGGTGTGGTATATATGGAACTTTTGTTAGCTCCGCTATCAAAAGAAGATTGTTTTAAAGCATGTGTTTCTGCAATGGGTAGAAATTAAGAGACAGAAGAATCTTTGGCACCAAATATCCTTTGTAAGTGATTGGCAGTTTACTCTGCTCAGGGCAACCAGAAGCTGTTACGCAATGAGCTTTGATTCATAGATGGTGAGATGCTGTGGCATTAAAAAATGTCTTCCCTCTTCTAGCATCTGAGGCTGCTTTTGCGATGTGTAGCATTTGAGGAGTATGAATTTACCGTTAGGATTGTATAGGGTGCTTCATCATGCATTTAAGTAATAGTTATGGTACAGGCACTTTCGCCCACATCCTGCTGCCCTTCATATATTAGAATGTATGTCTATGGAGTGCAGAAGTTGGTTGGGGAGCTGAAAGTGTAAGTGATTAAAGAAATGAAATCTTCCTTCTCTTAATTGGTTTGTGCTCTTAATAACTATCTCTTATCTAACGGTAGCCATTGAGGAAAATAATTAAATTTGGCCACCTAGCATGCTTTCATTATAAAATGTTTCTTGTATAGATGATGTAAGGTGACATATTATCCTCAATCCTGCCTCCCACTTTACTCCCACTGCCACTGAATGATGTTGGGAATGAGTGAATATAGCCTACATACTCATGTAAAGGAGGGACAGGGAAAGTCCTGTGTCCTGAATGTAAATCACATAAAGTAACCTATGGTGTTTTTTCTCAAATTCCTGAATGATCTTTGAGATGTTGAGAAGGGCGTCTTAACCGTAATAGGTCATACTGAGTCTTTTGGTGGTGTCTGACACTAAACTATTATTACTACTTTAAAAGGTCTGCTGAAGGTCATCTCAGGAGTTCTTCAACTTGGCAACATAGTCTTCAAGAAGGAACGTAACACAGACCAAGCCTCTATGCCAGACAACACAGGTAACCAATCTCTCACCAGACAAAAATGCAGGTTAAAGCCTCCAGGAAGTCCTTGCAAGTGTAAGAATATATTACAGTATGTAGATAATGGCAGAGTTCTGCTTTTCTCTAAGGTGAATTATTTGTCAAAGGAGCTGCTGCTTTGTACAAATACTCTGTGTTTTGCCAGGAGTGGGTTTGCAGCCACCCATGGGCTGGAATGTGGCACTGTTCTTGTGACAGGGCCAGGCAGGAAGTCACGTGATGACCAGATGAAAAGGATTACTCTACTGGAATATGTGGCATGTCTGTATTTTAACCTAGCTAGGAATGACTGCCCCTGCAAACCTGTATTGTCAGACTTGTAAGGAATGTGTCTTGCTGACTTTGCAGGTAGACTTGTAACTGTAGAAGTAAGGTGGTAGATACAAAGTGTGTTTACACATTTTAGTTGCTCTGCTTATTGCTGCATATTTAAATAGCATGATAGAAGGCTGTCTATTGGAAGACTTATCTTCATTATAAATGTACTGCAGAAATATAAGAGGTTGCTAATTTATCTTTAAGTGTTTCTATTTTTGTTTATTATTATGGAAAATATCCTCTAAATGGCATTTTGTGGAGGAGGGTAAGCCGTTTGACTTTTGAATCTCGAATCAGTAGTATAGTTACCTCAAAGTCTAATCAGTAGATGAAGACAGATTGTTTGGCTTGATCAGGATGTTTGTTATTTGATGTATCTTTATATTGTTTGCAGACTAGAACTTTCTAAAGCTTACATGTTGTGACTTAGTGGTATGAGAGAATTGCTTCAAAATTATTCTCGTGACTTCTGGAGAAACTCAGTAACCTGTAGCGTGGGTTGCCAGAGTTTTGGGGATATTTCTTGGTTTTGAGGATACCCTACTTTGTCTCATTAAGCAGGTCTTCACTTAGAAATTTTTATAAGGGGTTTCTTCTTAGAAATGCAGTTTTAGGAATGTTTTTCTTGTGCCTTCTCTAAGAAACAAAAGAACACGAATCTCTTTATTTTTTCCTCTTAACATCTTTAGCTGCTCAGAAAGTGTCTCACCTTTTGGGTATCAATGTGACTGATTTCACTAGAGGTATCCTGACTCCTCGCATCAAAGTTGGAAGAGATTATGTCCAGAAAGCTCAGACTAAAGAGCAGGTATGCAGTCTCTAAAAATTGAGTACTTTAATCTTGCCACCACAAAGATAACAAATATGTTAGAGTTTTCTATAACACTCAAATGAGCATCTTTATGGCCACAATGTATAGCAACCATAGATGATAATAATGTAGCATATGTACTATTTCCAGTATTTACTCACTTGATCTGTGTAAGGATGAAAATTGGCCCTGCAGCACTTCCTGTCATTCGGAATTAAAACCAGCAAAACAACAAAAAAAATCAGAAAATGCAACTCCTAATTTTGGTGACTGGCTGGCCCAAGGGATTAAGTTCTTTCAGTGCTGTATTCAAGGATGACATTTTCAAGTTGCTGTAATTTAGAAAGCACCATTTTTGGGCAGGTCAACTACTAGGATGGAAGAATTCACTGTACACACTTTAAACCAATTGGAAATTTGGTAGCATTCTTGAATCAGGTTGTGATCTAAACAAAACCTGACCTAGGAACTATTGGCTTCATGAATGGGTTGAAGCTCCTGTGCTTACTCACTACACGGCCATTTCTGAACACATGCTTATTCTCAATGTAAATAAACATGCCCCCCATAACATGAAATAGATTGGGAAGACAGTGAAGTCTAAAAATAGTCATGGGCCGCCTTTTCATTTTGGTATTTAATTTCTTATTATACATAGTATTTTTGTGTGAGTCACAGGTAGGCTAGTGACATGGGTGGTGGGAATGTGGCTGCAGAAGTCATGAATTAAAAAAAAAAATCAAATACTTTTCTTTGGGCTCATGAAACATGCTGTTACAGTAGTGTTGAGATGGCTGGACATAACTTTTCATTCGTGAATACCAGGTATTGGATTCTCCAACAGGCAGGTTCCTGAAATTTAGCTTTGACACAATAATTTCGTAAGGTAAATTCTTCACCCTTTTTTATAGTATATCACTATGCCATCTGTTTTTCATTTGGAATAACCTGTGAAATGAGACTTGTTCAATGAGTTTGGTGCTGGAGGGAATAAACATAGAGGATCATAGAATGGCCCGAATTGGAAGGAACCTTTCAGATCACCAACCATCAACAACAGAATCCAACCATCAACAATATTACTCAGACAAGAGTCAACNATGTGGCTGCAGAAGTCATGAATTAAAAAAAAAAATCAAATACTTTTCTTTGGGCTCATGAAACATGCTGTTACAGTAGTGTTGAGATGGCTGGACATAACTTTTCATTCGTGAATACCAGGTATTGGATTCTCCAACAGGCAGGTTCCTGAAATTTAGCTTTGACACAATAATTTCGTAAGGTAAATTCTTCACCCTTTTTTATAGTATATCACTATGCCATCTGTTTTTCATTTGGAATAACCTGTGAAATGAGACTTGTTCAATGAGTTTGGTGCTGGAGGGAATAAACATAGAGGATCATAGAATGGCCCGAATTGGAAGGAACCTTTCAGATCACCAACCATCAACAACAGAATCCAACCATCAACAATATTACTCAGACAAGAGTCAACCCTAAACCATATCTCCTAAACTCTGTGTCTGCCTGTCTCATAGATAGCTGCAGTGGTGTTCCCTCAATCACTGCCATGGGCAGTTTGTTCCAATGCTTGACAATCTCAGATTACATTTTGCCATGGGATGCCAAAACAGTGTAATCTGTGCCTCTCTTTGGATTATAATATAACTCCTGATCTTTGTCTTTTTTTCTGTTTAGGCTGATTTTGCTATCGAAGCACTGGCTAAAGCCACTTACGAGCGTATGTTCCGGTGGCTGGTTATGCGTATTAACAAGGCATTGGATAAGACCAAGCGACAGGGCGCATCCTTCATTGGAATCCTTGACATTGCTGGCTTTGAGATTTTTGAGGTAAGGGAAGTTAGGTCCTTGCATTCAACACAGTTTATCAAGGAGCAGAGACTGCTAAAGGAAGTAATTTTCAAACTGAAAAAGAATAATTTACTATTGGAAAGCATGCATATTCTGCATTTGTTATTCAAGATTACTGCTGATGTCAGATGCATTATTTAATAACCTAAGTTCTTCATTCTTTAGTGTTTTGGGTATCCTGCAATGTTTCTCTCATTATTATATATTCAGGTGCTTGCATGCTTTTAGACATATGCGTCAGAATTATTTTGATTTCACAGTTTCAGTCTGTTTATAGTTCCAGGCTTAAGAGTTTGCTAACCTGCAGAAAAGTTTTTAAAATATTACATGGGGTTACTGGACTTAAAATTTTATATCCCACTAATCTGTCACAAAACATTTAAAATTCAGTCCACTGGAACTTGTTGGCATCATTAAAAATAGTCAGAAATTATGAGCTTTGGAAAAGGCAAAGACAGGGTAGATCAAATCATTGCCAACATATATTCTGATCTATGTATGCTCCTTTCTGCAAGATGCATGAAAGAAATGGATCAGAAATGTTATTTTGTATATGGCTAAAATAATTTAATGGCTCCTTGATGCAATGAAGTGGTAAACTTGCTCCTCTTCTTTCTGCTGCACCTGCTTGTACTGTTCACCTCAAGCCCTGCAGCGAATATTTTCTTCAGGCATTTTAGAATTGAATCAGTCTGTGAAGGGAAGTCTGAACTTAAAAACTGATGCAAGATAAAAGAGCTGAGTTAAGTTGAAGGAGAGATGGGAAGGAGGGGAAATGGGAGTTCTGACTATTGATGTTAAGCCAAACCATTATGTCTGTGAAACAACAGTTTTATTGCGTGACTGTGTTATTCTTAGTCTGAGGTAACCACAGACTGCCATTGGAAAATAGCTATCCTGCTATCCCCATTATCCTAGCCAGGCAGGTGTTCTCTGTCTGTGTTAATGCTGGATGTAGCTTATGTGCAGCTGCAGGGTGAACTGGTCCAGTTTATTCATGAAATGTAAAACTAAGCCACAGAAAAGTTGATTTCTATTTTTATCTCCATTCCCCTTCCTCTCCAATCAAGTCTACTTTTGGTAGTCATGAAAATGAGGGAGGTGGAAATATATGGTCAGGAAACATGGAGGAAGAAGACGTAGGACAATTCTCTTTAGCAGCTGCATTGTATTTTGTGTGTCTTTTGT
Organism: Turnix velox; assembly: GCA_013400935.1. Classification (NCBI taxonomy): domain Eukaryota; kingdom Metazoa; phylum Chordata; class Aves; order Charadriiformes; family Turnicidae; genus Turnix; species Turnix velox. Next base: position 29,151 of record VZTY01000826.1, on the reverse strand, counting down.
GTGGTCTAATGTGAAAATGTGCCCTTAGAGTTTGAAAAAATCTGGAGATGTTGATGTTGTCTAGCTCCAATTTTATAAATGAGGATTAAAAAGGGAGTTTATAATCCATATCCTGGACCTGATAGCTCTGATACTGTGAGAAAACTAGAGTCTCTGCTGTTCCCAGGTTAAGTAGGTGCAGTCATTCTTCTGTTTACAGCAAAACATTCTTTCAAAAAGTCTTGAAGAACAGTGGGTATGAACTTCCCTAGGCATTTGAGCAGTGATGCAGTGGCACATGACAGGAAAGACAGTCATTAGCAAATGGCATTACTTACAGAATATTGTCAACTCCACAGAAAACACTGGCTTAAATTCCTGAGCTACAGATGCAATCTTTTGTGGTTTTGTGTCTTTAATAGCAACCATCAAACATGTTTCTGTCTTTTTCTTCATTAGTTGAACTCCTTTGAGCAGTTGTGTATTAACTACACAAATGAGAAGTTGCAGCAGCTCTTTAACCACACCATGTTCATTTTGGAGCAAGAGGAGTACCAGAGAGAGGGCATTGAGTGGAATTTCATCGACTTTGGTCTGGATCTGCAGCCCTGCATTGACCTCATAGAGAAGCCGGTAAGCCTGCTCTTCTGCTGTCAATCGGCAAGAAATGGCTGAGCTAATTCTGTCATTGAGTGTGTAACTTCTGCCTTTAGACTTTCTTGGTTTTGTAATCCTCTGCTAACTCTGTGGTATGCTTAGAATCCAAAGTGAACAGTCTCCTCTTTGTCTGAAAGTATATCACCAGTAAATCTGTTAGTACCAGTTTCATAGGAAATACTGCTTGAAAATAAGTCTAGTCAGCCACTATTACCTCTCACCACATTGTCTTTATGTAGATCCATGTGATGCAAAGTGTATGTATGGCTTACCGTAAGTAGTGTGGGCTTCTTTACTGAAGTGTGATAAGAAGCTCTGAGTCCCTATTGCTTTTATTGTTGCCTAATGAAATGTGAAAAATCTTCAGTATTGAGCTATATGCTATGAAATCTGAGGAGTGGTTTGTGAAACTCTCCTATGGTCTTGTGCATTTAGACACCTGGATATTTGGAGAACAGTGTGAAGGTGTTTTTCTATTAAAAGTGTGGGGGTCTTTTGCACATAAAACAACTTAGACAAATGTCATGGAAGAGGCTTTCTTATAAAAATATTCAGAATTCAGATGAAGATTTTAAAGAATTACTACTAATTTCTTATGTTATGGAAGTAGTTGAGCTTATACCACATAACGGGTAATGTGATGGAGATCAGGCTTAGGTACCCTTTTTTGCCCTGTATTTGATGATCTTTTGATGTTACCCTTCTTTCAGGCTGGGCCTCCTGGTATACTGGCCCTGCTGGATGAAGAGTGCTGGTTCCCAAAGGCAACAGACAAAAGCTTTGTGGAAAAAGTTGTACAAGAACAAGGCACCCACCCCAAATTTCAGAAGCCAAAGCAGCTGAAAGACAAAGCTGACTTCTGTATCATACATTATGCTGGCAAGGTAAAGAATTAGTAACCAAAGTGTGAGGACTGGAATATCTGCATTTTACTCCATAACCATTGCTTCTTAAAAATGGCTATATACCAAAATGGCTGCTTATAGGAAACCAGTGGAAGATTTTATGAGGTTTTTGCATTGCTCTGGACCTTACAGGGCCTAAAGGAATTTGTCTGCAAGTTACTTATTTTTGGAAACATAGATATATGGTTGAAGATATGCCAAACTGTGAGCTGGTGAGGTTGAAGGTACTTCTCAGAAACCTTGCATCAAGACTTCATCACCAAAAATGATGACACAGTTGTTTTTTTTTGTCACAGCCTGGGTGGTGCAAAGTAGCATTGCAAATCCATTCCCTTTACTGACAGAACTGAACTTGCAGCTGTTTGTTAGCGTTTGAAATTTATAGGTATGCTTGCTTAAGTGACAAATCCAAGTATGATGAGGTAACTGTTGGTGATTGTGCAAACTTCAGTGCTGCCTTCGTAGACTGTAGGATCCTGTTGCATCTCATGCTGCAGAAAATCCCCCACCAAGTTTCTTGATATGTTTGTCTTCTTCAGGTGGATTATAAAGCAGATGAATGGCTGATGAAGAACATGGACCCTCTCAATGATAACATTGCCACTCTTCTCCACCAGTCGTCGGATAAGTTTGTGTCTGAGCTGTGGAAAGATGGTACGTAATTAAACTTAATCTCTTTTGATTTCTCTTGTTTTATGTGAAGGAGTTTGCTTGATCATCAAAAGTCTGATGAGCTGTGTTGCTTTTTTTCCTGAAGACTAAGATGAGCAATATCTGGAACACCCTTTGCTTAAGAGTATGGTATCACATTAAATCCAGGGTAACTCAAGAGAAAGTTTCAATTGCATCACTTTATGTTAAGCTTGCTGTCTATATATAGCATTTATTTCTCAAAACCAAGAATGCCAGGATAAAATATGAACACATCATTATGCCCCTGCAGCTTGCCTAGCTGCAACACTCCCTAACACAAGATCTGAAGTTAAATCTGTTTTCAGTCCTGCAACTAGTGTGTTCTTTCTACAGTGTTGTTCAGTATTTTACTCTTCTCTGCATTTATCTCCTGTTGAGTCTTACTGTTGCTGTCACTTTCTGTGGTGGGTTTTCTTTGACGTCTCTGTCTGTTGCAGAGATGCAGAACGTTCAGAGAGCCTATTTCTATCAACACTTTCCTATTCTTCATCTAGAACCAGGTGACTGAGAAACTCAGCTATTGTGTCGTGTGTGTTATGTATCTTAGAGCCATGCAAGAAGTGCTTCCATTAACTTCTTTATCCTTTTGTCATACCTGCTTGTCTTGTTCATTTCCTCTGCTTTCTGTTAGTAGCTCCTCATGTACTTTAAAACGAAAGCAAAACTCTCACCTTGCAAGTGGATGCCAGAAAAAAATATGGACATATTCTGGTGCTAGAGGTTGCTCTTGCAAGATTTGCATTAGTAACAGTTAAAAGCAAGTACCTGCCAACTGTTTGAACATAAATATAGCAAGGATGTTTTCATGCAAAGGCAGATAGGAAACTGTTTAAACTGAATCCAGTTTAAGATAGATTCTAGTATTGGGGTTTGAATTCAGCTGGTGGCTATTTAAAAGAAAGTTAGTTTGTCAAAGGAACACATCTTGAAGGAAAACAGCTTGTGCCTAGCAAGGTGTTTACCATATGACACTTTTTGGACTTTGAAGCCTCAACTGAACCACAGCTGATCAGTTCTTGTTTATTCTTCCGAGTTGGGTTTTCTGTTGTGAGTGACTGTCCTTTTTTGGTATCTTGATGTAGACTGCGGGGCTCAAGATTTTTTAGAGGATTGTTTGAGCAGCAATCTGGGACACTCTTCTGTGGATTTCCCTGTGATGTCATCTAGTAACATAGACTTCTTTCCCTTCTGATAAGACAACTTCGTTCCTATTCTAACATCTCCTGTAGAAGTGAGCAGTTCTCAGCTAATATTAGATGTGAATCAAGATATCCTTTCCTGTTTTGTATTTTGTAGTTGCTTCTCTTTCCAGTTTTGGCTTTGGTTTTCTTTTGAATTAGAAGACAGTTGAGCACGAGTTGATACAATTTCTGAAGTGAGGGTTGGGAGGCTGAGTGTAGGCACCAGCCAACCACTAAAGATAAAATGAAGCTGGTTGAAGACCTTAATAAAAATTTACTGGAGATGTGGAGATTTATAGTGATACAGTTAGTTTTGGTTGGCTGGATAAATTTTTATATCTATGTAGAAGAGCAATGGGAAAAAGTAATGCTTTACTTTTTTCTTGCCCCTGCACATTTCAGATGTGGCTGGTTTCTGTTGGAAAAAAAAGGATCCATGGAATCTATTCATCCAGGTGATAGCTTTGTCAGTGCTTGGATGTCACTGTGGCATAGTGGAGAAAATGTTGGGGCAGGGAAATTTTACTTTTTCTGAGTGGTATTGTGTATGTCTGTTGCATCATACTTGAACTCAAAAATACTTCAAACAGTGGTATCTTCAGATTTGGTTTCTATCATGACTTTTATCATGCATTTTGCCATACTTGCTCAGTTTACAAGTAAATGCAGCTTTTCCAATCACAAGTCATGGCAGTTTTGCTTATAATGCAAGAGTGAAGCTGGGCTTTTTCCTCTGAGTGTGATGCCTTCTGGGCCAGAGTTAACAGTTGACTCTGTTGGGCTAGCAGCTGGAACTCTTGGTTTGTTGATTTTCATTGTAACCTAAACAAGCAGAAGCATCTGAAACTCACTTTTAGATGGCTCTTCCAGAGCTGCCATCCATAGCATCAGTAGAATATGTTTGGGAGTAAGTTTGGCTCCATCACTCAAACTTCCTGTAGTGAGCTGTTGCTATTATTTTCCTTCCTGCTCCTATCCCTGCACAAATTCTGTACAGGAGTCAACATCTGTGTAGAGATGAAGCAAAAAGGATCCTGCAGCTCCTAATTTATCCTGTTCTACCCAAGTATTCTTTATATGTTCCAGCGCTGCTGTGGCAGAATTTTAATGCTCTTTCCTGTGCTCTCTCTAGTTGACCGCATTGTTGGGCTGGACCAAGTAGCTGGTATGTCTGATACAGCATTGCCAGGGGCCTTTAAAACCAGGAAGGGTATGTTCCGTACAGTGGGACAACTCTATAAAGAACAACTGGCTAAATTGATGGCTACCCTGAGGAACACCAACCCCAACTTCGTCCGTTGCATTATCCCCAACCATGAGAAGAAGGTAAAGACTAACAGTACAGCCTGTGCAGCCTTACATAGGCTTCTGGGGTCATGTGGCTGGATTGCTTTTTGTTGGGTTTTGAGGGAGATTATGAAGAGGTCCCATTTTCTCAGGATATCTTTTTAAGGTCATACTAAATGACTGTATACTTTTCAGAGATTTAGAGACTGATCTTTGCAGTACTTAAAGTGGCAAAAAAGCTTTCAGCTGCTTCTGACTATAAAAGAGGGAAGTCTCTGCCATACAAAACAAAGGAGGAGGCTAAGCTCCTTTTATAAAAGCTGTGTGGTATTATAAAATACATTTTTTCCTCACTAGGCTGGAAAACTAGATCCCCACTTGGTCCTTGATCAGCTTCGCTGTAACGGAGTGCTAGAGGGAATCCGTATTTGTCGTCAAGGTTTCCCCAACAGAGTTGTGTTCCAGGAATTTAGACAAAGGTAAGGCATAGAAAAGAGTCCCTTTACCTTTGCAAAATTCAGACATAAGTGCAAAAATTGAAGTATTTTATTGCAACTAGATTGCCACTGTTTTCAAAGGCAGCAGCAGAAAAAGTCTGTCCCTTAGTTAATCCTTGGCACAAAGCCTTCCAAAAGCATCTTCGATTTCTCTAGTAAGGATGTAGGTAAGGTGAAGTGTAGAGGATCCCATCTAGAACTGTTGCTTCTTCATATTCTGTTGTCTAGAGGTGAATTTTTTTTTCTTTCAAAAGGACCTAAGATGTCAAACTCATGATGCAATAGGAATATATTGCTGATTTTTATTGGTTTTGTTTTCAAATAGTCTTGTGTAAGTAGTCTAGTGATTTTTCTTTTTCAGATATGAAATCTTAACTCCAAATGCAATTCCCAAAGGATTTATGGATGGCAAGCAGGCTTGTGTGCTAATGGTAAGATGTCCTAGAAACCCTGCTTGAATTGAATAAACTTCATGGGTGTGGTGCAGTAATATGAGTTGTGCATCTTAAATATGCCTTGTATTTAAAGATTGAAATTCCAAAGTCAAATGTTTTGTGTGAGGGGAGGAGAGTGCAGAAAGCTATCTCTTGGCTTCACAGATGGAGGCTTTTGACTAGCATGAGTTTCAGTAATCCTAGGCAAAGGGGATCTTTATTTTTCCACAGATGCATACACTTTGATGTGCCAACAGTAATCATGGAATCAAAATACTTAGAAGTATTAATGTTATCTTTAGCACATGCTCAAAGTATGAGCCTCAGCAAGCTTTCTGTAATGGCCCACTGAAGACAGATGCTTTCAGTGAAGGCTCTAATTAATTTCTGCCAAATTGCCTGCTTCAAAGAGAAAGCTTTGGCTCTGTAGCTTGAAGACAAGAGAAGACTGAACTGAACCTGACTATAAGGGACTTCTTATTTTCTGTCTTAAAGGAATATATTATGTTAAGAGGAATAAGGTATAAGTGATGACAGTGAGTTCTTTAAAGGATGGCTGAGTTGTTTGAGGTGCCTTTTTCTGAACAAGATTAAGTCTAGGATAAAATAAATAGGGAAGATCAACAGATGTGTTTCCTTTAGGAAAGGAAGAGGACTAGGGACTAGGCATATGTTCTTCACAATGTCCTTGTAGTTCTGGATACCTGATGTGGTGTTGTTTTAAACAATGCTTTCTCTCCTGTTTTCTATCTTACATCCATTTCATGCTATGGGTGGCTGAGCTCCAGCACACCTCACTGTGACAGGTCTTTATAGGGAATTAGCAACTTTGGTTTCCTTTGTAGGGACCTTACAGCCTTGAGCCTCTTCCCATGAAGCAGTCTTTGAAGGAGACTAATTCTTCTCTCTCTGATTTCAGATCAAAGCACTGGAACTGGATTCCAACCTTTATCGAATTGGACAGAGTAAAGTGTTTTTCAGAGCTGGAGTCCTTGCTCATCTTGAAGAAGAAAGAGACCTGAAGATCACAGATGTGATAATTGGTTTCCAAGCATGCTGCAGAGGCTACCTGGCCAGAAAGTAAGTACCATATTTTGTAATGTACACTGTAAACAGAAGTATTTCTCCCATTCAGTTACAAATTTCTCTTTGAAGAAAGCTGTCCAAATTTTTTTTGTGTGTGTCAGAAAGGCCAAGATTTGTGTTGTACCCAGCAGTTGATGATTGTTTTAGGGTTTTCTTTAATTCCAGACTTTTGGCACTGCAAAACATCTCAGTGTGATGGTATCTCACATACTACATACATAGTAAAGACTATGCCTTTCTACAGGAATGGTATTCAGTAAGCAGAGGTTTTCATGGTAGGGCTGCAAAATGCAAATGTGAAAATGAAAAGATCTTAATACGTAACTGGTTCAGGAGGTGCAGGATTTCTCTTAAGCTATTTGATAGGACTACAAATGGTACAATTCTGTAAAGCAGTATCTGTCAGATTGGCAGAAAAATGAAAAACACACCTCTGTTACAGTACTCCTTTTCATGAAATGAGAACTGAGGCTTTTCAGGTTAGAACACATCAGGGGAAAACGTTATTAAACAGGAAACTGAATAAAGGAAAGGATAACCAACCACTCTTACCTGAGCAAAAAATACCAACCTTTAGAGGATGGAGGAATTTAACTGATAATTTTGCTGAATTAAGTAAAAATGTAGAGGTCTCTAAGAAAGGGCTTGGTAGAGAGAGTTATGTGCTGCAGTGGATTTCTTTGGTCTGACCTCCACTTGCTTTGCAGAGCCTTTGCCAAGCGCCAGCAGCAATTGACAGCCATGAAGGTGCTTCAGAGGAACTGTGCTGCCTATTTGAAACTGCGGAACTGGCAATGGTGGAGGTTGTTCACCAAGGTAATGTTTCTCCCTTTGCAATTTTGACAGTTTGATTACAATTTCAGTTTCTCAGATTGAACAAAACCTACTTCCTCTACAATTAGTCTGGCTTGCAGCTACATCCTGATCCTTTTAGACAGAGAGCATCATTGCATATTGCAGAGTTGGCAATATACCTGCATAAACCAAGTGCAAGGATAGAACTAAGTAACATTGTGGAAAGCCAGAAGTAATCTTTAATGCTTTATGCCTAAGAAGAATGAGAGGATCTCTTTGGTGGTATGGTAATGTCACTTGCTACATTGCTAGTCAATTAATCAAAACGTGCTAATACAGGGATAGTTTGCCATCTCTTTCCGTAGGAGTAGTAAGGAAAGGTACCAAAGTATGATCTTGTTGTTAGAATTGTTGATATATTTTACCAGAATAGAGACGAGACAACAAACAGAGGAAGACATGGTCTTCTTCTAAGATTAGATTCTTTCTTTTTACCCATGAGACTTTGTAGCTAAGTAATAACTGAGAGCAGAATTTAATATTTTCTTCTCCTTCTTTTGAAATAACTTCTAAGGGTTTTTGGTGAGGGAACACAGATGTTTGGTTTCGTTTACATTGACCGACCTGTGAATTTCCCCAGTATTTTTATTCTCCTAGCTGATGCATCCCATCCATGGATGATAAGTTTGACAGACAGAAAGTGTTTTATTGGCAGAGTAGGTGATACCTGGTTCTCTGTTTTCTTTCCAGTATTCACAACAAAATAAATGGCCAGTCCTTCAGATATACTTAGCTATAATATTGTTTCATTCAATGCTTATCAACTCGAAAAGCATTTCTTTGTGTTTTCCTTGTTCCTTATACGTGTCTCATTTCCTTTGCAGGTGAAGCCCCTTCTGCAAGTAAGCAGACAGGAAGAGGAGATGATGGCCAAGGAGGAAGAACTAATAAAGGTCAAGGAGAAGCAGCTAGCTGCAGAAAATAGACTGAGTGAGATGGAGACCTTCCAGGCCCAAGTGAGTTTGCAAATCTCATTTGCAAAATTCATTCTCTACCTGGCCAACTGTTTGAGAATTTTTCCTTAGCTTTATTGGTGTGATGAATAAGCTGCAGGATTCCACCTTGTTGAAATATATGACTTGGCTGCCATCTTGTTTAGTTTCCTTTGCCCTTCTTCCTATCTCAGTACCTTTAGCAGGTCGTTTTGTATGGTGACCACCTGTTGTTCTTCTTTTGATGTTATGTGTAGAAGAGTCTCCTTTGGCTGAGTCTTGGGGCAAGCTGGTTGAATTCAAGCTCATCATTCCTTCTAGTTAGGAACATAGAAGATGGCAGCATGATTGCTTTTCTCTAGGGCAGATAATTTGCATTTCTTTTGCAAGATAAAACTAGACAATCTCATTTGTAATGTATGTAGTCTTGAGAAATCTGCTAAGGCTAACATGGGATTGCAGTACACAGTCTGCAAAAGAGAACAAACACTTTTAAACTATGTTTTGATATGTAGGTTTTGAATAGCAACTAGAGGCTGCTGCAGTGATAAAGATGGTAACATAAATTGCCAAGTGCTTTGAAAGATTGGAGCTTGCCTTATTTTTGACTTTGTGTCCAATTTAGCTAATGGCAGAGAAGATGCAGCTGCAGGAACAGTTGCAAGCAGAAACTGAACTCTGTGCTGAAGCTGAGGAGATAAGAGCCCGCCTGACAGCCAAGAAGCAAGAGCTAGAGGAGATATGTCATGACCTGGAGGCAAGGGTGGAGGAAGAGGAAGAACGGTGTCAACATCTGCAGGCTGAAAAGAAGAAAATGCAACAGAACATCCAGGTAGTCCCTTGGGAATGGTGTCTCTTGTGGGTAGTAAGAATTAGAATAGTTCTTTTGCCTCAGCTTGTAAAGAAATAGGAGAGGGAGAGCAACAGCAAAAAAAAAAAAAGCATAGAAAAATTTATCTGTGGAAACAGCAATGGAACACAGTAATTCTGATGTTTTGCTGGAGGTATTCATTCAGTCACTGGGAATGAGCTGTTCCTTTCTTGAAGATGAAGGTGATGTCCACTTGTGAAATTATTAGACAAGTCTTTGCTCAAGCCAGGTGTTTCAGCAATGGCAGCATTCTTCTCTGCAAAATAGGATTGTTTGTATAATGCAGCATGTTACGTTAAGTCATGGCAGAGATTTCACTTCTAGAACGTGATTCGAAGTCCTTGATGGAAAAGTGAAGAAACCTTCCAAGGTCTAAGTTTATTGATACTGCGCCACATTGATTAGTGAGCAGCACTAATAAATGCCTTGCTTTTCTGTGGGTGTTACAAAGGAATTGGAGGAGCAGCTTGAAGAAGAGGAAAGTGCAAGGCAGAAGTTGCAGCTAGAAAAAGTGACCACAGAGGCCAAACTGAAGAAACTGGAAGAAGATGTGATGGTTCTGGAAGATCAGAATCTAAAATTGGCTAAGGTAAGACTCCTGCAGCTTCTTCTGGGACAACCTACCAAAGGCTGTCCTTTCCTATGCTACAGGAAAACTTATGAATTAGTTCAGTCTCGTCACTGACAACTCTGACCTAAATTTTCAAAATTAGCTCCTGCTAGGTATTCTTTACAGGTCAGCATTGTGTGATATTTAGATAGATTTGACTAAATAACAATCCATGAGCAAATGTCTTCTGATACTTTGTTATGTATCACATTATTTCATAAATAGATTTCTCTTTTAGCATTGAAAGGACTATCAGATACAAATCTTTAAATACCCATTTATTTAAATACTATTTGTAACCATGAAAGGATTTCATTTGCTCCAAGTTTCCTTTTAGGAGGAGTAGGCACACATGACATCTTTAAGCACAATCAACTCTGGAAAAACATCTTGTAATCTCAGCAACTGCTTTGACACTGCCTTCTCAATTGTGCAGGAAAAGAAACTGTTGGAAGACAGAATGTCTGAATTTACAACAAACCTGACAGAAGAAGAGGAGAAATCAAAGAGTTTAGCCAAACTCAAGAATAAACATGAGGCCATGATCACAGACCTTGAAGGTGGGTTTGGGGTTTTTTGTTTGTTTTTTTGTTTGTTTGTTTTTTTAAAGGCAGATTCTGAAAAAAAAAAAAAAGTCCTGATTAGTTTTGAGTGATTTCTTGTTAAAATTTGTTGAACTTCAGTTTAATTTCTATTGTTGTAGTACTCTCTAGTTTCTGAGGGGTTAAAAATTAGTCTGTAGTGTGTATGCTATTGATTGGTTTGATAGAGCAGTTCAGTTGCTGGCTGAAGGTTATGTGCCTTGTCAGCTGAGCCCCTGATCTAAATAAAAATCCTCTCTAAAGCAGTGGGCCAATGGAGAAGAGAGGCTGGTTTTCTCTCTTCTCTTACTGTGGAAGTGTCTCCACTTTTCTACTTCCAGCAGCATCAATCTGTGGGGGTTAGTGCTCTTTCCGATGCCTTGTTTGCACAAGTTCTTCAGTGTTCGAGCCAGAGGCGCTTCGTCTGGACACCACCCAGGATATCACAGCAGGAGCCAGCTTATTTAACTTCAGTAGAGGGAAAGCAGATCTTGTGTTCAGCATCACTTAATAAGTGTTTATGTCTGTGTGGTGTGGATGTTGGAGAGATTGGCATTGTACTGGCATTGTTTATTAGAGTGAAAGGGGGAAGGAGGTTTGGATGTAAGATGAGGGAAAAGGAAATTGCTCAGATACATTTTGAGGGCAACATATGGAGGTAGTTGCATGTATAGATCCTGACAGAACAATGCATTCCAGCTATAGTTTGGACAGTTGTATTAGTAGGAAAAAATATTGCTTAAATAGCTTTATTTTTTCTTCTCGTACAGTATTCTTTCAGTATGTCTTTTCTAACTTAATGTGTCCCCATCTCCATCAGAACGTCTGCGACGTGAAGAAAAGCAGAGGCAAGAATTGGAAAAGACTCGTCGAAAGCTTGAGGGAGATTCCAGTGATCTGCATGACCAGATTGCTGAGCTGCAGGCTCAGATAGCAGAACTCAAAATGCAGCTGGCCAAGAAGGAAGAGGAGCTGCAGGCAGCCTTAGCTAGGTGAGAAACTGACCTGTGGGATTCAAGGACCATCAGTTTGGGAAGTATTTCTTGTCCTGTGTTGCTCTGGAATAGGAGCTGAATAGTTTCTGTAGCTGTTCTTTTTCAGTCTGTGGACTGTTGAGATCCATGTCTCTGACACCAGAGTTCTTTGCTGCTCCTACCACGTTCTCTGTACAGAGCTACACTACGAATGTAATAATGTGCACTGCGCGTTACTTCACCAGAGCAGTAAGATTTCAATCAGCGTTAAAAACCAGTGGCAAGACACTGTCTCTCTTGTAGTTACTATATTCATCTTTAGTAGAGTATCCAATTTCTGATGTAAAATGGTGCTTTCTCTTCTGCTTTCTTCTGTTGTCAGTCTCTCTCTGTTCCCTTCTTCAAGGTAAGTAATCACAGTCTCTCAAGTATTGGGAAATAGAATTTAGAGTTTGTAGATGATACATGAATCAAAGTTTGAATGTAATATTGTAGAGTTGACCAATACTAGGTTTTTTCCTTTGTTATTTTGGTGGGTTTGATGTACATGTGGTTTAAATCTGGCTCTGACCATAACCCTATGTTGAACACAGGGTGGAAGAAGAGGCAGCTCAGAAGAACATGGCTCTGAAAAAGATCAGGGAACTTGAATCCCAGATCACTGAACTGCAGGAAGACCTGGAGTCAGAGAGAGCATTTAGGAATAAAGCTGAAAAACAAAAGCGGGATCTGGGAGAAGAGCTGGAAGCATTGAAAACAGAGCTAGAAGACACACTAGATTCTACAGCTGCACAGCAAGAACTCAGGTAACTTCAACATGTACCCATGTTGTCTTTGATTTGGGTTTTTTTTACATTTTTAATAAATGCTGCTACTTCCAGTCTATTACCAAAGCAAGTCTTCATCTTTATCAGAGTAGGTTGGTTAGCAGCCTTACTGCTACAGCTGATGTAAGAAAGCTGACAGTATTAGTGATATCCTTGCAACATTTATATTTTCAGGATATTACTTCTTAGACTGAAAGCAATGCTGCCACCTTAGACTTAAGAAGGTCGCAATACTAAGTTTTAACTTCTAAAATTGTCTTCATAAGTTGTAGGGCCAAACCAACTTAAGGCATTTTTTTTGCATTAGAGATACTGGTACTGGATATGCCTGTTTGGTTCTGTCCTTGGCATCTAAATGGAATTTGCTAATTTTGCAGGTCAAAGAGAGAACAAGAAGTAACAGTTTTGAAGAAGACCCTTGAAGATGAGGCAAAGACTCATGAGGCTCAAATCCAGGAAATGAGGCAGAAACATTCACAAGCTATTGAGGAGCTGGCAGAGCAATTAGAGCAAACCAAACGGGTATGTGGGGCAGAAAACAGAAGACCAAAGCAGTCAACCTCCCTGAAGTGACAGCTGCTCTATGACAATGTCTTAAAGCCACGGAAGAATGTGAATTGCTCATGATAAACTAGGCTTCTGATACATGTGCTCTTCTTTCTGTGGTAGATCCCTTTTCTCTATGAAGCATACATTAAGTTGATTTCAGTAGTTGCATTAAGTCTTGATTCCCATCAGGCATGTTATATTGCATACAAGACATTCTTTTCAGTGCTAGCACTTGTTGAAATGTGCAACCTTGTGAAATCTGAGGTGCAAGATGATCTCCTGTATTATTGTCTCCTCTGATTATTAAATTTCTAGATTGTCTCCTGCTTATCCATGGCAGGCTGTTGAAACGGAGGTCTTACGGAGTAAGTGGTCTGCAACTTAGCTGAGTGTGCAGCCTTAGGTTGTGCTCAGTGGAAGAAACCTGTCTTATCTAAAATCTGAGGGGTTTTGCTGGTTATTTTTCCACTTCAGGTGAAAGCAAATCTTGAAAAAGCAAAGCAAGCTCTGGAAAGTGAGAAGGCTGAGCTGTCCAATGAGGTGAAGCTTCTTGTGCAAGGCAAGGGAGAATCTGAGCACAAGCGGAAAAAAGTAGATGCCCAGCTCCAAGAACTGCAAGTAAAATTTACAGAAGGTGAAAGAGTGAAGACTGAGCTGGCTGAGAGGGTTAACAAACTGCAGGTGAGTGGTGTGCATTTTCCTTAGCTTCTCATTTGGCCCAAGGCCAGAGAGAAAAGGTTGTAGGATAGTATGCCACATAGCTAGCTCAGAAATCCTCCTCCAGAGGATAATGTTCCTCCTAGAAGCAAATCTGTAGTGTGCTTCACAAGGACTATGCAAACTCCTTAACTCATTGTCTGGGCAGGTCTTTTGGATTGATGTTGCTTTCCGTGAGTAGCCCTGAGAAAGTGAAGTAACTGACCAGTTGCCATTTAAGTTTTGTAAGCATTAGCGTGTTTGTTCCCCTTCAGTGTATAGAGCAGTTAGCATAGAGCAGCTCAGTAAACATTCAGATATTTGTGAACCGAGAGTGGCATGGACTGATTTAACAAGCAAGATAGTGTCCTGAATCTTCATAATGTATCTGATGGTGATGAGGGGTTGTTCAAGGGCGATGTGGAAATTTAGGGTCCTCTCTTCATTTCTTCAGCGGGAACAACAAATCTTTGATTTGCATGCAGTATTGTCTGCTGCTGCCTTCCTTAAGCGGCGTTGTAATTAACAGTTGAGCAATGTGGATGGGTATACTGTCTTTTGAGGTACAAAAATGTAATTTTGAGACTCTAGATACAGTCCTGAAGCAGAAAACAGAAAAGTTACTTTAAGAGAAGCTTTTAAAATTCTTACCAGGCTGTCTAAAATTTGATCTATGCTCTAAAAACAGCCAAAACTAGAAGACTATTGCAACGGAGATAATCCCAAGTAAAAAGTCTCTTCTTGATTTCTCATATTTCATCCCTAGGACTTTAGAAATGGTGCTCTCCTTCCTCTGAAAGATTATGCACATACCTTACTTTTGAGAGTTGCCTCAGCTTTCTACTGTTGCATCTGTTCATCTGTTCAGCTTTGTTCTTACTGATGCATTTAATAACTGAAATGTTGATCTCTCCTTCAGGTTGAGTTGGACAATGTCACAGGTCTTTTGAACCAGTCTGACAGCAAATCTATCAAATTAGCAAAGGACTTCTCTGCTCTGGAATCACAGCTTCAGGATACACAGGTGAGAGTTTTGGAAGCCAAAGCATCCACATGTGATGCAGCCAGTGTCCATTATAAATTTTTAAAGTAAGAAATCACTCTAGATACCCTTAATTACTAGATATACAGCCCTTCAAAGGATTTGGTCTGAGTTTTTTTGCATGGGTTATATTGCATGGTATTGAGAGCATTTCTGCAGCTACAGAAACAAGCTACTTATCTTTCTTCTGCTTCCTCAGTATGTGGACCATATGCAGCTTCCCCTGTATCACTTTTCTGCTTGACAACTCTTTAATGCTAGTACTGCATTGGAATGCTAGGTTCTTATTGAGACCTTCATAGTCAGTATTTGGCAAGGGTTTTGTGTGTTTTCTCGTGTATTTTTAAAGTCAAGCAGAAAAAATTATTTCCTAGTGGATACTGGGGAAGTGATGTATTGAAAAATTTTGATTTTTTTTCAGGAAAAAATTGTTCTTAATGTTATACTCTGACAAAACAACCATTTACAGTTCAGAGACTGTAACTTTGGTAGAGCAGAGGATTGGAAGGGACAAGAAGACTGGGCAAAACTCTCAATACTAAGTAATCTTGAACAGTCATTCTGTCTACTTACTTCCATTTTTAAAAGACAGACTTAAAGATTAGTGCCTAATACAAAAAAATTACACAAATTTGAAGACTGCTCTTATTAGTCTCTACAGGTCTTTCAGCCTAAGCACTGACAGCATAAGTCAGTAAGTGTTGTTTTAAATTACCAGTGTCTTACAATTCTGCTAAGACCAGCATTTTAAACTGCCCTAAATCACTTTAGCCTTTTATCTGTTTCTTCTCAATACTTGAATGTGGAAAAAGTCATGCAGCAGGGTACAGTCATGCTGTTGGTGGGAAAGATTTTAATGCTGTGTGTTACTTAGAGGACTCCAGAGGAGACTGAGAATGGCCTTTGTGGAGATGTACTTCAATCATTAGAGAATAGGAGCTTCCTGAAGATTTTGGTTCGGTGCTTGACTCACTGGAGGACAATTATTTAAATTCTGTCTTCAGTTGTCTTACCTGTGAAACAAGTTGCATATTTAAACTCAACGTTAGAAGTAATCATTTTGGAGAGAGTGTGTGAATACTGTAAGCCTTTCAATTCAAGGAGCAGTGCTAAATTCCACGGGGGTATTTGCTTTACAGGAGCTGCTGCAGGAGGAGACTCGCCTAAAACTCAGCCTCAGCGCCAAGCTGAAGCAAATGGAGGATGAGAAGAACAGTTTGAAAGAGCAATTGGAAGAAGAGGAGGAGGCCAAGAGAAACATGGAGAAACAGATCTCTGTTCTTCAGCAACAGGTACGGAGCCTGGATCCCATAAGTCAAGGGCTTTTGAGAGGAAGCATAATTGCAGATCTGTCTCGAAGGAAGTGAAATCTAAGTGTAGAATTGACTTCTATTAACAGAACCTTTCCTGGGAAAGGGTGATGCTGCAGAGTTGAGTGAAAGAGGAAATAAGGAGATCTTTGATTATCATTAAAAAAACAGTTGTAGATTTCTATTCAGAAATTCCTTTAGGAATTCAGTCATATGATATTATTTGAGGGGGAAATAATACTTTCAGAAAGGAGCAGACTTCTTAAAATTCTGGTGTCAGTGAACAACACATACTGTTATTTGTGATGTGGCTTCATGTGCAATCTATTCTGTCCTTTAGGCATTAGATGCAAAGAAGAAAATGGATGATGGGCTGGGCTGCCTGGAGACAGCAGAGGAAGCCAGGAAGAAGCTGCAGAAGGACTTGGAGGGCTTCAGCCAGCGTTATGAAGAGAAGGCAGCTGCATATGACAAGCTGGAAAAAACAAAGACTCGCCTTCAACAAGAGCTGGATGACCTTGCTGTGGACCTGGATCATCAGCGGCAGATTGTTTCCAACCTAGAGAAGAAGCAGAAGAAGTTTGATCAGGTATGATTTCAGTCACTGGGCTTTCAGTGAGTGCATCTTAATGACACATCTACCTTAATACCTAAGCAGTGCTGCTTGGAGAATGCATATTTCTTTGTGAATTAAGGCACAGAATATAGAGTAGATGAATAAGCTTTCATAGAAGTAAATTATCTTGTTCCATATGTAAGAAATTTAGAGATGCTCCTTTTCCAAAAGGAGTAATACTTGCATTGAGACCAAGGTCAAGTTCAAAGTGTTGTTTGCAGATCATCTTTAAGAGAAGTTGGAAATAATAGGTTGGAGGCCTAGGAAATCAGTAGTTTAATAATTTAGTGTAGTAGCAGTTATTAAAGGTGGAATGGCTTGCTTCATTCGTTGAAGCTGCATTTAGTTTGTTCCTTCAGCCCATGGCAGAGCATTATTAAGAGGGCAGTAATGAAAGAATGCATATTTATCTTGTTAGAAAGTCCCGTAATTTCTCAAAATACTGATGCCATGTTCCTGTAGCTGTTGGCGGAGGAGAAGAACATTTCCGCCAAGTATGCAGAAGAACGGGACCGCGCTGAGGCAGAAGCCCGTGAGAAGGAGACCAAGGCTCTCTCCCTGGCCAGAGCCCTGGAAGAAGCAATAGAGCAGAAAGCTGAGCTGGAACGAATCAATAAGCAGTTCCGCACAGAGATGGAAGACCTGATGAGTTCAAAGGATGATGTTGGGAAAAGTGTAAGTATGAAGTCAAAATAGGAAATATTGCATTGCCTTACTGTGTGAGAAAGATGTGCTGGAAGATTCAGGAAACTTCCTGGATGAGGTAGAGCCAAACTGAAAACTAACTGGTATCATTGTGGGGAAGATAAAGGTATGATTTGAGGCTGATAAGGTAAATATAAGAATTAGCCAGGAATGGAAGATGGTAACTCAAATATTTCAAGACAAAAAATGTTATGATAAACAGGAAGGAAAAGAAAAGGTCAAGAAGCTAAAATGCAGTTTCTTGAATTATGTCAGAACCAAAGGTGAGGTGTCCAGCACAGGCAAGCTCTCAGCAGGACAGAACTTGGCTAAAAAATGGTTTTTCTTTCTCCCCACTACCATGACCAGAATACAAGACCAGAACTAATAGGCAGTCATGATTCACACTGGCAGCCTGTGGTATGTGAGCTGCTGGCTTTGAGAGGTATCTCTGTCCTAATACAAGGGACAGATGCAGCACTCTTAAACTTTTTGGCTTTTAGTATAGGTGGAATTACCTGCTCTGTTTGAGGGAGCCTCATGTGTGATACTGTGCTGTAGGTCCATGAGCTGGAGAAGGCTAAGCGAGCCCTGGAGCAGCAGGTGGAGGAGATGAAGACACAGCTGGAAGAGCTGGAGGATGAACTGCAGGCCACAGAGGATGCCAAACTCCGGCTAGAAGTGAACCAGCAGGCCATGAAGGCACAGTTTGACCGAGACCTCCAAGGTCGGGATGAACAGAATGAAGAGAAGAAGAAGCAGCTGATTAGACAAGTAAGAATTGCTCTTTGATTCCTGAAAGTGTTGTTGCGTACATGAAGGCACTTGTGTCCAAATTTGGATGGTAAGACAGACGGTGCCAATCCACAGATTCTTGTTAATGGTAGCCCTCCAGGCAGCATCGCAAAGCTGTGAGAGACTTTTTTTTGTGTGGATGCTTGTTCAAACAACCTTTATTTATCAAAGAAACCCACATAGCTTTATTAGTCAGGGACGTTATCCCTATCCCCCTGCCAAAAAGAATGAAAACAAGTCACATGCTTGCACTTAAGTCTGGTTTGAAAGGGGGATGTGAAAAGTAGCTGCTGGGAAATTAAGAAACTGAAATGCTGAAGCCTGTATTTCTCCTTACAGGTGCGGGAGATGGAGGCAGAATTGGAAGATGAGCGAAAACAGCGCTCCATTGCAGTGGCTGCCAGGAAGAAGTTAGAGATGGACCTGAAGGATTTGGAAAGCCACATAGACACTGCTAACAAGAATCGAGAAGAAGCTATCAAACAGCTCCGCAAACTGCAGGTGAGAGCTGCGACTATTTTAGCTGTCAGTGTAGAGCATTTACCTGGGGAAATGGGTTACAAGACTTCACCTCATGAGAACCATTCATCAGTGTGTCACAAGAACAGCAGAGCCTTGTATCAATTTACTGGAAAAGATTTATTGGCATTTCAGACATCCTTCTAACCCTGATCTGGCTGTTTAACTCCCTGGGAGACAGGCTGTAGGGAAAGTCAACTCTAGTGCTTGTCTCGTGTCAGTGTTTTTGGAGAGGATTATGGAGCTACGAAGCTTAGAGGGACTTAGAGATCATTTAAACCTTCTCCTTCCTAAGTTCTGTTATGCTTTTGTAATTCCTACAGGCATTTGTCTGATCTGTTCTTAGGAAAAACTCCAAATTCTCTCTAGGTTGTCCATTCCATTGGTTCACTAGAAAGCTTCCTGTAGCCTCCATTTCCCCCCTCCCCCTATATCTTTTTTTTTTTTCCCCTGCAATTTAAGCTGTTTACTTCCATTCCTGATTCTTGTTACTTGTGAAACGAGAAAAGAATGATTCCTTTTGTTTATACAGCAACCTTTTTCGTAGGTGATGATTAATTCTTCTTTTTGTTTTCTCTTCATGTTTCCTTTAAGACAAACAAACCCTACTTCTCAACATGAATGGTCTGAAGTTCATCCTTTTTGGGTCTCCCTTTTCAGGCACAGATGAAGGATTACATGCGGGAACTGGAGGACACACGTACTTCCAGAGAAGAGATCTTGGCACAGGCCAAAGAAAATGAGAAGAAGCTGAAGAGCATGGAGGCAGAGATGATCCAATTGCAAGAGGTAATGGAACATGCATGCAGGTCAAGGGTTTGTTCATTTTCTTTGGCCAAAAACTAAATGTAGCAGTCTAACCTTGAGTGGTTCTTTCCTTTCTTTTGGACTTCTTACTCTGCTCAAATGACATCCATTTTTTGACAGCTGTGACAGGAGTGTGCAAAACAAAGGAAGCTTTGGGGAGGGTGAGGAACAGACCATGTCTTGCAGTTTAATCTGGATCTAGCTGGAGACCATACCATCCATTACCAGTAACTGTTTTTTTTTCTTTGCAGCATTAATTGGTGGCTTCCCATTGGAGCACTGACCGTCTCGTTTTCATTCCAGGAACTTGCAGCTGCTGAGCGTGCCAAGCGCCAGGCCCAGCAAGAAAGGGATGAGCTGGCTGATGAGATTGCCAACAACAGTGGTAAAGGGTGAGTAATGTTCCCTGTTACAGGGTGGAGGAGCTGAACTGAGGAAATGCTTTGCAGGCTGTTTTTATGTCGACTGCACCATGTGCGGTATTCCCTTCACTCTTGAAAGGCTGAGCTTATTTTGTAAAATTAGAAGTGATGAGTTTTCCCGAAGGCATCAATGCCACCAGCACCGACTTGATGATTCTTTGTCCTGCAGAGCACTGGCCATGGAGGAAAAGAGACGCCTGGAGGCCCGGATAGCTCAGCTGGAGGAAGAGTTAGAAGAAGAACAGGGCAACACAGAGATAATCAATGACCGGCTCAAGAGGGCAAATCTTCAGGTAGCTGTTGAGGCTGAGAGGGCTAGCAGGGGCTCTCTAGTCTGTGTAAATTGGCATCTGCTGCTTCTTGTACAGTACAGATCCTCAGAAGTCCATAGATGCAAGCAAGGTGACACACATGAATATGACAAAACAGAATGTAGGGTGGGGCAGTCAGAGGTTATGTTAACTCACTGGTTTTGATCATATGGATCATTGGATAGCTGGAACAATCTCCCGAGTTTATTTTAAAAATGAAAAAAAACAACCAAAAGCCCCAGTCCCTTATTTCCATATGATTATGAGAAAGATCATCTGTAGCATTCTGCTCCTTCTTGGCATGCTAAACAGTGCCACAGCGTGTTTGGAAAATTATTTTTCTGCCAGTTCTATACTTCTTCAAATGGACTAACCGTATGGAATTTGTTAGGCTGCTATAGAAACCAGAGTCTTAATCTACGTGTTCTCTGCCATATTTTCTCTGCACAACTTCTAGGAGTCAAGCCTGTTGTTTTCTTAGTGCTCCACAGCCAAGGAGCTAGTGCTGGTGGTTTTCCTAACAGTTTGTTTGCTCTGGTGGATGAGAGCACAATCACAGAATATCAGGGATTGGAAGGGACCTCAAAGGTCATCTAGTCCAATCCCCCTGCCAGAGCAGGAAAACCTAGATAATTTTCTACTTGGTTGACTGTTAGCCCTGGCTTGGAAGTGAACTGAGCTCTTGCTCTTTCACCTTTGAATGTCGGTATTTTTAAGCTGCTTCTTTGTACTGGAAGTGGGCAGAGAGCAAATAAAGGATATATTTGTAAAGCATATGTATTGGATCCACTTGCCTTAGGATTTTTGTAATTCACTGAAGCTGATAATTACTGTGTTAAGTGCCTAATCATGGCCTTCAGCCCAGAGCATATTGTATGTAATTGTCAAATTTAGCCCTAGAGGAGGTTGATAAACCTGTTATTCAAGGAATGACTTTGAAAATCTGAGTAAACGAAGATATTTTGAGAAGTACTTTGCCTCTAGATAGCTCCCTCTGTATCAGAGTTATTCTAGATATTCAGCTCACCCTGAGGGTCCTTTTTCTTCACGTGTCAGCTTGTGTCTGAGAGCTAAATCAGTCTTTCCAGACATTCACATTCGATCTGCTGAGCACTTTTTCTCTCCTCAGATTGATCAGATGAATGCCGACCTGAATGCTGAGCGCAGCAATGCACAGAAGAATGAGAATGCTCGCCAGCAGATGGAGCGCCAGAACAAGGAGCTGAAGCTTAAACTGCAGGAGATGGAGAGTGCAGTGAAGTCCAAGTACAAGGCTACCATCACAGCCTTAGAAGCAAAGATAGCACAGTTGGAAGAGCAGTTGGACCAGGAGACCAAGTATGTCCTAGTAGAGACTCTGTTCTATAACCCTCCACCCATTCTGGCATTTTAAATTCTTCTGAACACATTCTGGTTTATGTGAGGGCTTCATCCTAGGTATACAGGGTAGTACAAAATCAGTACAGTAAGACAGAATGGAGAATTCTAGTCTCTTCTAGACTTAACTCTTCCTAAATCTGCAGATGTGAAAACTTGCAGTCTATCTGTGTGACATCAGTGCCTTTTGGTCATTTCTGGGAAATATTGCCTTCCATCCTCCTTTTTTTCCCTAAGTTAGGATGTCTTTTGGTATCTTTGTAATTTATAACTTGCCCAAGACATGTCATCTTGTTTGGAACAATAGAAGGTAAGTTCTTGTCTGAGCATTGCTGTATTTCTGTGTAGGGAACGCCAGGCTGTCAGCAAGCAGGTGCGCCGTGCCGAGAAGAAGCTGAAAGATATCTTACTGCAGGTGGATGATGAGAGGCGTAACGCTGAGCAATTCAAGGATCAGGTGTGTATGAGGTCCTGCAGCACTGGTAAGCTTTCTAGTGTGAGGATTTCCCTTTTGTGAGTAAGACATCACCTGCATGTAAGTGGGCTCTAGCATCAACCTTCCTATGGATTTTTCCTCTTGCTGTGATAATTACAAGGTGACGCAGACAAAAATGTAATGCTTTTAAGGAAAAGCTTAGAGCTCTTGAGTCCTAGGTGTCTTCTTTCAGAGGGGGATGAGGAAGCTTTGGTAATTCTGCTGTTTGCTGCTCTAACTGAGGAAGCACTAATTTTATATTTTTTTTCCTTCTTCCTGCGTGTGCTCAGGCGGACAAGGCAAACTTGCGCCTGAAGCAGCTGAAGCGCCAGCTTGAGGAAGCAGAAGAGGAGGCCCAGCGAGCCAATGCATCCCGTAGGAAGCTCCAGCGTGAGCTGGAGGATGCCACTGAAACAGCTGATGCAATGAATAGAGAAGTCAGCTCCCTGAAGAGCAAACTCAGGTAAGGCAGAGCATTTTATGCAGCACCTTGTCATCCAGTCCAGTGTAACTGTTCCCAGTGGCAGCTGCCCATAGCAAACAGCATGGCCAGGTCCTTACTTCAGGGTCTTTGAGTAACCCAGTCTAGTGGGTGGTGTCCCTCCCTACAGCAGGAGGTTGGGACTGGATGATCTTTGAGATCCATTCCAATACAAACCATTCTATGACATCTTCCAAAGCTTATCCTGTCTGGTGAGTTCAACAAAACCTTGTTTTACTGATGTATTGTCTGTCCTTCCCTAGGCGTGGGGACCTGCCATTTGTCGTGACACGTCGCATTGTCAGGAAGGGTACAGGAGAGTGCTCTGATGAGGAAGTGGACGGCAAGGCAGACGCTGGTGATGCCAAAGCTACTGAATAAGTCCTCCCATTTGACCCAGGTTACATGTGATGGAGTGACCCATCCACCCTCCCCTTTTCCACTGGACTTTCAGCAAACCCTGTCCTCCTAAATTGGCTGGGCATCTGCAGAGCAAGCCCAACTCTGTTTGGAGCCATTGGACATCTGCTTTCCTAGTTTTCTCCTCTTTCCTAACCCTCTTTGTATTTAATGCCAAAGAGTCAGGGCTCTGAAATATGACCAGCAGTTTGGCCACTACAAAGGCCTGTAGAACTGTCCGTGCCACGTCTGCTGGTGACACCTTACACAGTTTAGAGGGAGTGGGGTTAGGGAAAGATTATTTTTGCTGTAAATCTCCTTTGTCTTTCATTCTAGCTGCAGGGAAGCTCCTTTCTGTATTCTCTCCCCTCCCTCTTTGTTTGCTTTGGGCAATCATGTTCAGTGACCTCAGACTTCTGCCTCTTTTTAATCTGCCCACCCACATGTTTGGGAGCAGTTTCAGGAAAAATGGTGTGCTTTGGCCATGGCAATTTGCCCTTTTTCATTTCATATGTTTCCAGGGAGGGGTGAAGAGGGAAGCTCCTCTTGGGACCAGTTACCTGGAGGACTTGCCAAAGTTGTCTCTTTTTTGGGGGGGCTTTTTTTTTTCTCCCTCATTTTATTTTTATTGTCTGGACAGATCTTTGAAGTGCAATGATGTCCTGTTAGCGTCTCTGCCTCTGAGCGGTTTCATCTAGGTAGTTTAATAGTTAACAACAGGCTGGGGAAACAGAATCATGTCCTTGTGCTTGTCTGAGAATCTCTGGGGGACCAAATATATTTAATGGTAATAGAAAGAATCTAGGGGAACTTAATGGGGTAGTGGGCAGAGAGTGGGGCTAAGGGAAGGGAAATCCTTCTTTTATTGAGGTCCAAGCCTCTTGCAACTGCTCTGTAACCAGGGGTTGGGATTAGTTATTGTGCACCATTGACTAAGAGTATATTAAAAAAATCTTTTAATCTGCACAGATATATGTAAGGCCTTTGTATCTCTTGTAATAAGTAATTAAAGATAAAAATAAAGGTCTTTATCACTGCCTTTCTATTGGAACCATGGTTATATATAGATAGTCTTTACTTTTCTACACTGTACACTGGTTGCTGGATTTACCTGTATTCTTAACCATATTGTCTATGCTGCATTTAGACCTACTCATGAGCAAAGTAAAAATAATTACATACGAAGCACCGTGCTGTGTGCCTGAAGCACGCTAAATGCAAAGCCCTCATGTTCCAATTGCTGTCCTATAAAAGAAAAATCTAAATTTTGTTTGATATAATAGAAGTGCCTTAGTATATGCCTCAGCTGTGTGTTACCACTACAGTCAGTAATGGTTTACCGGTGCTCCACTGTTGTTACCAATAAAGATTATCCATGTGCTGCAGCTCATGTGTGTTTGTTTCCATTTCCTCCTTCCCTAGGTGCAGCAAAGATCATTCACATCATCTCCAAAGGCAGTAGCTGTCCAGTTGGCCTGTCTAGTCAGCAGCACTGCAAGTATCCCTTGACACTGAGTGAATGACTCCACAGCCACAAATCAAGTGTTAGGGTACCCTCAGTATGTCACCAGGGCAGCTGGCAGTGGCCAGGGCTGGAGATTTTGCAGGAAGAGATTGCATCTTGTTTTCATGCCTTTAGAGTTACCTATTGAAAACATCAGGCTGTGAAGTTGAGCTGAGCTAGTTCTGCTCTTGGGCTGTGGATTGTATTTCTGAGTTTAACCAACAGTGGTGCAAACAAACACTCCGCTCTTTTTTCCAGTCTGGAGTCACTGGAAAGTGAGGTCAGTGGAGAAGGTGGTACAGGTCTACAAGTCTCTGTTATCAAAGAATTGTCAAAACTCTTTTATTCATCTTCCAACTTGTCCCCAGAAAATGTCCTTTTTGTTACATTTTTGCTAGAAATTTAAAAACTTGTGGCTTCTGCTCCATGGCCCCTTAAACTGCCCCAGGACACTTTTTCCAAAGTGCTTTGCAGAAAGAGGTAGGGAATCTGTGAACAGTGTGCCCCCTAAACTACATTAACTCTCATTTCCCATCATGAGGTCATCTTGAAGGAACGCCAGCTGGGCAGGAACTGCCCTGACACCTGTGCTGGTGGTATGATGATCCTTTTGAGCTCAGGCTGCTTTTTGTACTCTGCATTGTTCAGTGTGTGAGACACTGCTTAAGATGGAAAAAGACTTGTGTCTCTCTCCCACTGGCATAGTGATTTCCTTCAGCTTTCTTTTTGGGTGCAGCCCTGTGGAAGGGTGAAAATTAGTCTCCTGCAACATTTTCCAGTTTACTGAGCTAGCAAGTTCTCCTGGCACCAGGATAGTTGCTCTGCTGTGGATTTTTAAGATCTGTAGTACAGGGTTTCCTGAGATTTTGGGGTGTTCCAAGTAGAAGAGTGATTACAAATGCTGTAACGAGTAAGGGTGAAAAAGAGATTGAACTGGGACCCAATCTGCAGGCCCTGTGAAGGATTTGTTCCTGGAAATGGCTGCTGGAGCTCTGTTGCTTGTGTGATCCAGCCTCAGGGCTGATGTCAGTAGGCATTGGAAGGATCTGAATGAGAGGTGACACATGGCCATAGTTTCAGAAGATGCAAGGGCATAGTGCTAAAACTGGACACAAACATTCCTGTTCCTGCACCAGACAGTTGTGCTGTCACAAAGACTGTAAACCTGATGATCAAACATAATAAACCTGGCTTAAAAAAAAAATCCAAATAATTGATGCAGGTTACAGCATGGCCTTCACAGACAGTTGTGAGAGCAGAACTGAGAGGCGTAGCCATCAGCCCATTCACACCCTTGGGGACATGGAGGTAAATCGGGAGCAGAGAGAGCAGCTGAGGGCTCCACTTGTTTCTGCTCCAGCTTCTCCCGGGGGCAGAGTGGAGAGAGTGGCCGTTTGAGCTGGTTCCAGCTGGGCTGCCAGGCTGCAGCAACAGTGACCTGCCAAGTTCAGGAATTAGCCTTTTTCCATTTCCTCCCCAAACTGTCTCAAGTACCACTTTAATATAAGTGGGGAGAATCACTGTGTCAAAGCCTGCAGGCACAGATGAAATGGCTTTGGAGCTGGGATTCCTCAGTGACAGGCTCAGAAGGGAGAGAGGGAGTGGAACAGTTTACTTTTACAGCCTGTATCGATACTTGGATGAGGGATGCCTCAGAGCAGTGGTTTAGGTGGAATTAAAGCTTGGTGAGCAGCAGACCCCAGAGGCATATAAAGCATTAATTTTGTTCTGTGCTGCCCAGGAGATTCCATGTGGATGGATGCACAGCCTGGCTCAAGGGACTCAGAGCAGGGAGGGAGCTCTGGAGCTGCTGTTAGCCCGTCAGCCTGGGTGGGTATAGGGCTGGGCTCCCTGTCTTGGAAACCCAGCCCAGTCCTTCCCAGCCTGTTCTGGAAATGCTTTGTCCCTCCCCTGCTGGCGAGATCCCAGTTGCCTTGCTTGCAGAGCTCAGATCTCCACTTTCCTAGGGTCATGTCCTTTTAAACTTAGTCTTCAAACACAGCAGGAAATGATAACTCCTATTTCCAGGACAGATCGCTAACACTAGTAGATAACTGTTGCTTGTCTGGTAGCTATTTCTTTCTTTCATCTGATGATGCAGTGGGAGAGAAAGCAGAAGTAAGAGGAGAAAAAAGAAACAAAGAAAAACTCCTCCAGTCCTAGGTTTGTGACTCTCCCGTCCTCACTACTGTTTGGAGCCAGAGTGGCTGAGCAAACAGCCAAGCAGCAGAGTCTGCGGTGAGAGGAGAGGGAAAACATGAAACATCTCAAGCAATGATGGTCTGGTGTGTGAGGGGAGAGCTACTGGAGCCACTTCTTAAGTCAGCTCTCTGTGCTGCAGCCACCTCCCTCACCCAGATAGGTGAGGACTGGCCTACACTGCTTCCAAATCAAGTAAAACATGAGGAGACAGAACACTTTGGTAAAAGTGCCCTCATTCTTTGCAGTAGGCCACCACTTGGCTGGGTATATGGGGAGAATTTAAGGCAGGCTGCCTTCTCTGCTCACCAGCAGCTGAGGCCATGAGCAGGTAGCAGAGGTCTGTGGGACACAGCACTACCTGGGTGCATTCGTGCCCCATGGGAGGGAGAGGCCTGCCTGAGAGGTTTCACTATTGCTCAGTCCACCAGCCCTAAGGGAGAAACAGGAAGGAAATACAGGTGTGAAGGAGTGTCTGGCCTCACAGTGCTGTGCTACTCATAATGTGGTTATGTGCTGCTAATTAATGTAGAATTAGGCTGTAGAATTACTTCAGTCTTTACAGCCTTAATTGACTTTTCATGGAAATTGTGTGGAACCTCATGGAGGAGGGTGTTATGTCAGGGTATAAAACTCAGGATCACTTTCATAGGCTTGCTTTTGGAAGATGAGCTATCACTCATATTCTTGACCTCATGTAAAGCCATGCTGAAGCTAGATTTTATAGCTAGAAATCTCAGTGTAGATAAAGTATGAGTGTGGGGGGAGGGGTTCATCAACTGAGAAATTTGCCTGGAAGCAGTGAGATGCTGAACTGTATCAATAAGAGCTGGGCTGACCCGTTAGACAGCCTACACCAGCTCTGTGAGTGATGATTTGATGAAGGGGGAGGAAAAACCCCAGCCAACCATTGGAGCTCTAATCAAAGAAATATGCTTCCTGCTGTATCCAGGGAAACATCTCTGGGTGTTGCCCTATAAAGAAACAGCATGACATCAGAGCTGAGCCCACCTTCCACTTCTCCTCCTCCAAACTCCTGGAACTGAGTGCTCCTGGTACAGCAGTGAGGGAAACATCCTTCCTCCTAGCCCAGGCTCCTCCCTCCCACACACCCTTTCCCAATCCTGGGCTGTCCCCAGGAGCTTGAGAGAGACGGGCCAAACCTCCTGGCCCTGCAGGCTGCTGGATGGATGCAGCCTCCCCAGGCTGCCCCTTGGCCAGTGAGGCCTGTGCCAAAATCTTGTTTCATTTCCTTCTCAGCATTTCCCCTCTGAGGGCTGCATGCACCATGCCTAGGCTGCTAAATTTATCCTGGGTAGAAGGAGATGGCTCTTTCAGACCCTATTTTTGCTCCCCAGACCCTCCCCTGCAGCAGTGCAGGTGTGAGAATCTTCACCTCTGGAGGAGAGGCTAGCCCCACTCGAGCAAGGCTCTCATCCACAAGAAATGGTAATGATGTCACTAGAAACTGCAGTGGGCTTTGAAGCAGAGACACCAGCACAGCCGAAAAAAGGTTTTGATGAGGTAACACATAGCCCAAATTGCTATGCAGGCTTTTGATCCCTTCTACTGTAGCTGTAATTGCATGCTGTACAGCTTACAGCTCACTGGCTCCTCGTTTTTGGAAGCTTGAGGTACCCAGCTGTCTTGCCCTGATGTGTCCTTGTAGGTAAAGCTCTTAATCAGCTTTTGCTTGAAGCCCAGCTCACTGTTTCCCTCTCACCTGGGAAGTTGCCGGGAATGGGGAGGGCGGGGGGGTGAGTGTCTGAGGTAACTTCAAGGACATCGCTTCTGCTCCAGCAAAGATCTGCAGTTAAGAAAATGTGGTGGGGTCCCACACAAGCAAAACTGCTGTGTTTGCGTTGTCTGTGTTTACTCAGGCCCTCGCTGTGAAACTGAAGGGAGTTCATCAGCACAATGCTCTTCCTTTGCTCACCTCTCTGCTGCAGACAGAGAGTTTGGGTCAGAGGAGGGACAGCCAGCAGCCCCGTTGTTCCACCAGAGAGTAGCACACAATATCTCTACAGGAGGAATCTACACCAAGAGTAAACCCCCCGACCCAGCCCAGATGTCATTTGCCCTCACTGCTTCTCCAGGCAGAAAAACAAAGGTACCTGAATAGAGAAGCTGGTGGAGTGGCTGGGGGCAAACACCTGAGCTTGTAGGGCATGCGTCCCTGCTGCCACCGATGAAAGCATCATGTCAAGGATGGGACCAGCATGGGTGCTCCAGTGGCCAAGGATGAGATGTCACATGCAGCATGGCCTGTGGTCCTCCAGCCAGGTCCTCCCCTAACAGGGTGAAACAGCCCTGGTGCAGCTTTTGGAGAATGCTGACAAGCAAACTCTGACACCATGATCCCATTGTTTGCTTTGAGTAGTGAATGAATGAAAGTTAGGATGAAATACCTAGATTGAGACCACAGCTTCTCTGTAGCTCTTCTCATAATTTGGGCACAAAGGTATGTGAGGGAGAGAGGTGGTGGACACTCATTTCACAGACAATGGATGGTGCAGAAATAGGAAGATCTCAGTTTCAGGAAGACCTCGATTGTCCCCTAGGTGGACAGAGTTACCAGCCGGTCAAGAGAGGTGAT
>VZTY01000825.1:43692-60864 GCA_013400935.1 Turnix velox | reverse complement strand
TGCCCCCTCTCTGGAGGTGTTCAAGACCAGGCTGGACAAGGCATTGAGCAGCCTGAGGTAGTGGGAGGTGTCCCTGCCTGTGGCAGGGGGGATGGAACTCAATGATCTTTAAGGTCCCTTCCAACCCAAACTATTCTATGATTCTATGAATCTTCTCATAATACTAATTTTTCCCGCAGTTTTTCAGTTCCTTCATTTACCAAGATTTGTTTACAGAGAATCACAGAATATCAGGTATTGGAAGGGACCTCAAGAGATCATCTAGTCCCATCCCTCAAGTTGACTTCCTTTAAGAAGTTATATTCCAAGAGAAGTCAGACTAAGAGTGGCCACATTTCAGCAATCAGAGATTTGTATGTGGCAGGATACAAAAGGCAGAGTGAAAAAAAAAAAAAAACAAATAAAGCAGAAAAAAAATCCCCAAATAAAGCAGAAAAAAATTATTAATTTGATTCATATGTTAGAACAAATATATATTAAAAAAAAAGAATAATAATTTGGTTTTGTTCATTTTAAACCCAGCTGGTTGAGACTGTGCAACATCATTAGAACACAATTCCTCCAGCCCCGCTGTTATTGCAACAATTCATTAAACACTCCAGGTGTAAAATGTGAGGGCTTTGATTTCTCTGGGGATTTTTAAAAGCATATGGAGTTTTTCACCTCCAAGTTGCTGGTGTGAATCCAGCCTAGGCCAACAGTCACCAGCTCTAACAACTCTTCTGCAGCTCAGGGATTGTGCCCAGGTAGTTGCAGCCTCATTCCCAAGTGTCTACTTGACAAAATTTCTGAACATTTCCAGATAATGAGATGAAAAATAGAACCAACAACTCAGAATGGCATTTTTTTTTCAGTGCTCCAGTTCTGAGACATACTGGAAAACATTTAAAGATGCCCAGAGAGGTTGTGGATTCCCTTTCAGTCCCTGGGGCTGTTTAAGGCCAGGCTGGATGAGGCATTGAGCAACCTGGTGTGGTGGGAGGTGTCCCTGCCCATAGCAGGGGGGTTGGAATTTGATGACCTTGAAGGTCCCTTCCAACCCGAACCATTTTGATTCTACTCTATGATTTGGCTTTAGTTCTTATATTTATTCCCAGTTTTAAAGCAAAAGATCTGCAGGGAAATAACAGATGCATGAATTTTAAGGGAAAAAAAAGGTGACTGAAGATCCAGTTTCTCTTCATCAATACTTTGTCTTGATAGGGATAATTTTTTATAAAAAAGAGTCATGGCTGTAAAGTCTTTCATGTTCCTGTGGCCTGAGAGACCCTATTCTGAAGTTCTCAGAGTGGGAGGTGTCCCTGCCCATGGCAGGGGGGTTGGAACTAGATGATCTTGAAGATCCCTTCCAACCCAAACCATTTTATGATTCTACAAATGGAGGTTGATGAAGTGATGAGAAATGACAATGCACACCTAAACAAATGATTCAAAATAGCCCAGACCAATTCTAAACAAATTTTATTCCATGAGAAATATTTTACACCTCTCAGGAGAACCCCTGAGAAGTTTTTTATGTCTCTTCTCTAGGTCTATTTTTAATTTTTCTAAGTTACCAGGCAAATGCTGTACTTGGAGGAGTTGTGCTGCTATCAGATTGGGATTGGTCCATCCCTGATACTTTGATGTAGCAGAAGCTTGTGTGTGTGGAGCAGGTGGTACTTCCTGCTGTTTATAGAGCAGCTTGGGGAGGTCTGTCATGTGTATCAGTTCCTCATCAGCGTGGAATTTGGGTAAATCACAATAGAACAGATGGAGAAATACTCACCTACCACCACCACAGTCCCACTTCTTACTTGCAGCTTGTAAAATCCCACAACAGCTCTGATTCCCCCAAAAGAGAGACAGAAAAAAAAAAAAAAAAAACTTGGTGNAACAGCTCTGATTCCCCCAAAAGAGAGACAAAAAAAAAAAAAAAAAAGTCTGGTGCATGTATTTATTTCTGAACTGCTGGAGGGTATTCACTTTGTGTAAACACAACTCAAAACTTGAGCCTCAGGAAGAGAAACTAACAAATAATTGAAGTTGGCAGATTTGTTCTGGATAGGTATTTTATGAATTCATTCCATATTTCTGCAGGAAAACATTGGAAAATTGGAAATTATTCTGTAATGTCCTCTGGTAACTCATAAAACATTGCTTTTTTTTTTTTCCTACCCTTCCCTCCAGTGTAATTTCAGTACATTGTGAGATGGAGCTGTTGGAGAGGTTCTAGAGAAGAGACATGAAAATGATGAGAGGGCTGGAGCACCTCCCTTCTGAGGACAGGCTGAAGGAGTTGGGGTTGTTCAGCCCGGAGAAGGCTCAAGAGGTATTTCAGAGGAGCTTCTTAATACCTGAAGGGGGTTCTGCAGAAAGGCTGGGGAGGACTTCTTAATGGGGTTCAGCATGCAAACTGGAAGAGGGGAGATTTAGGGTGGAGAAAAGAAAGAAGTTCTTTGTTGTGAGGGTGGTGAAACACTGGAAGAGGTTGCTCAGAGAGGTTGTGGATGCCCCCTCAATCCCTGGAGGTGTTCAAGGCCAGGCTGGATGAGCCTCAGGTGGAATTAGATGATCTTTAAGGTCCCTTCCAATCCAAACCATTCTATGATCCAATAGATTAATTACAGTCTCCTGTCTCATGGGAGTGATACATTCCATTTGAATTTTGAAGCACTCAGATCCTTCTCTTCTCCAGGCTGAACATCCCCAGCTTTCTCTGCTCATCCTCACAACAGAAGTTCTCCTGCCCCCCTCATCATCCTCATGGCCTCTTCTGGACCCTCTCCAGTATTTCCACATCCCTCTTCTGCTGAGATACACTGTGTTTTGTCATGAAGGATGGAGATCATATTCAATCTTCAGAAGCTCTGTTATGTTTCTGATTAATTTTCCTGTTACATGACTCCTGTATTTCCCACAACCAATAATTCTTTCAAAAATTTGAAAGATTTTCTTCCTTTGTTTAAAAAAATAATTTACCAGCACTAGATTTCATAATCTGAACAGACAGAATCAACACCAGGAGAACCTGATATAGAATCATAGAATAGTTTGGGTTGGAAGGGACCTTTAAAGATCATCGAATTCCAACCCCCCTGCCATAGGCAGGGACACCTCCCACTAGACCAGGCTCCTCAGTGCCTTGTCCAGCCTGGCCTTGAACACCTCAGGAGAGGGGGCATCCACAACCTCTCTGGGCAACCTCTTCCAGTGTCCCACCATGCCTACATCAAAGAACTTCTTGCTTCCACTACCCCTAGTCTACTCCCTTCCAAAACAGATAAATAAAATCTGCACCCCAACAAACAGAAGGTTTAGGACTTCAGCACATTCAGGTATTATCTCTCAAATCAGCCTGTAAATCTTTTACCCAACAGTTGCTGATTTCCTCAATCCTGTTTAAAAAAAAAAATTATTTACTTTGAGTAAATCCTTTACCCAGCCCTGAAAGGAATGATAATTCTGGCCAAGAAACAGTGAAAAAAAAATAAAAAAAATCCAGGATTCCCCCATATCCCTGGCTGTTTTGATGACAGAGAAACTTCTGGGCAGTTTCAGTCACCTGATGTCTGTGTTCACTGCCTAAAAAAGGGAGGGCAAAAAATACCCTCATGAGGATAAAGCTTTACATTTTCATCATCCTTTGGTTTTTGTAGAGGTTGTCTTATTAGGAATCCAGTCTGTCAGGAAAAACAACAAAAGTTTAAACAAAAAGATTTTTTTTTTTATTTGCTCTGTGTTATGTTACAGTCCTTTTATTAGAAGGTGACATTCCTGAGACAGCACCTGCTGCGTGGATTTGGGCTGTTGGCCAGGAAAGAAATCAAAAAGAGATGTGTGCTTTAAATCTTGAGTGGCAAGAGGCTTTGCAGGACTGTAACAAATACCCACACACCTCAACAGTTGGGAAGTTAAGAGGGAATCAGGGTTTATGAGCATTGAGGATAAATATATGCAGAAGTGGCATTGTTATCACCGTGGCTTTCAGAGTGAGAGATAAAATGTCTCTTCTACATCTGTTCCCGTTTTCCTTTGCCTGTGTGACTACTGAATGATTATTTCCTACCCAGCAAAGTAAAGTGAGATTTTTTCTTTCCTTCCTGTGGGTTTGTGAGCATGCTCTGGCACATCCATTAGAGAGCAGGGAAGGGGAAAGGAACCTGTGGGTCACGATGGGGAGCAGGGTGACCATGAGCCAGCAATGTGACCTTGTGGCCAAGAAGGACAATGGCATGCTGGGGTGCATTAGAAAGGGTTGTGGCCAGTAGGTGGAGAGAGGTTCTCCTCCTCCTCCACTCTGTCCTGGTGAGACCACAGCTGGAGTGTTGTGCCCAGTTGTGGGGTCCTCAGTTGAAGAAGGACAGAGAACTGCTGGAGAAAGTCCAGCACAGAAACACAGAGATGATGAAGGGATTGGAGCATCTCCCCTCTGAGGAAAGGCTGAGGGAGGTAGATCTTATGACCTTGGAGGACACTGAGGGGTGACCTCATTAATGTTTATAAATATGGAAAAGGTGTCAGGAGGAAGGAGACAGGCTCTTCTCAGTGATCTCCAATGATAGGTGCAAGCTGGAACACAGAAGGTTCCACAGAAATAGGAGAAAAACCTTTGTCAGGGTGAGTGTGAGAGAAAAGTGACACAGGCTGCCCAGAGAGGGTGTGGGGTCTCCTTCTCTGGAGACATTCAAACCCCACCTGGACACCTTCCTGTGGGACCTGATCTGGGTGTTCCTGCTCCAGCAGGGGGATGGGACTAGATGATCTCTCCAGGTCCCTTCCAATCCCTGATATTCTGTGATTCTGCGATCCTACTGCCAAAGCAGGAATAGAGAAAAACACAATAAAATTCAATTTTTTTTCCTTCTATCCCGGACTAGCTCTAGATTTACTGCTGTTTGAATGAGGCTGAAGGCAGAGTTAGCTCTAGAAATATTTGTGGGTTTCCAGGGCTGCTCAAAAATATCTCTTCTCCACGTGTTAAAATTCATCTTTCAAAGCCAAAGACACTGAGGAATCCAAAGCCAAGTGTACTCTTTGGACATGATATAAAAGACATTTCCTAACTTGTGAGCTCTGCACATTTGGTTTGTTGGAAGAGAAACCTAGAAATATGATCAGATCTAAAATAAAAGAGAGAAATACAAATGACTTCAAGTGAAGAATCAGATACTAAAGTAGAAGACTGTGAACCTTTTTATTATACAGATCTGGAATTCTCAGAATTTATGTAATTTGTTGATGTCCCCCTTTCACCCTCCTGAAACACAGGGTAGATGTCAAAGAATGGGCTGGAGCAACTCACTTCTGAGGACAGGCTGAAGGAGTTGGGGTTGTTCAGCCCGGAGAAGAGAAGGCTCAAATGGGGGACCTCAGAGGAGCTTCTCAATACCTGAAGGGGGTTCTGAAGAAAGGCTGAATAGGGTCCAGGATGGCAGTAATGGATGCAAAATGGAAAACAGGAGATTTAGACTGGAGAGAAGAAAGAAGTTCTTTGCTGTGAGGGTGGTGAGACACTGGAATAGGTTGCCCAGAGAGGTTGTGGATGCCCCCTCAATCCCTGGAAGTGTTTAAGGCCNATCTCCTCCCTTGACCTGCTGGTCACACTTCTCTTGATGCAGCTCAGGATTGAAATGATTTTTTTTCTTGGAGAAGAAAGGGTGAATTTTGAATTTCATGTCCTTACCTTATCAGTAAGGCTAATTAGACCTTGCAATTTAATGATCTTCCATTAAAATAACTGCTGAGAGGCTACAGAGATGTATTTTTTTTCTCTGAACCTCTATGTGGTGAACACAAACATTAAAAACCACTTCCTTCCTCTCCCTGGGGGTTAAAAAATCCCATATTCCTTTGCCTCTATTGCCTTTTTTTGTTGTTGGGTTTCTTTTTTTTTATTATTATTTTTTCTTTTTCTGGTTGACAGAAGGAAATTAATTAAGACTGAGTTAATATGACCTACAACTTTATTTGAGTCGGAGTGGGCAAAGGCTTCTATTTTCAGTCTCATTTTCCATATCACAGGAGCTAACTCCAAAAATCCCCCGAGGAGCCTTTCATTATTCAACATTCCCATTTCAAGTAGTCATTTTTGCTGGGTGAAAAGCCCTAGATGTGGCTCCCTCCAGACACAAGGAAGCCCAAACTGTTGCTTTTCTCAAAATTTTTCTTAGCTGTGACATCACCAAGGGTGTTATCTGATAGTCTGCAAAACAATCTCCTCATTCAGGATTGTTCAGTAGCTCCATTATGATCACTCCATTAAGCTGATGAGTTTTAATTGCTGAGAAGGTTTTTTTAATTAAACAACCTGATAAATGCTTTTTTTTTTAAATTTAATAACCTGATAAATGGGTTTTATGATGTTTATTTTATCGTTAGAATGATGAGAAGGAAGAAATGATGTGGGATCTTCTTGAAGGAATTCGGAATATATGAGGGATCATATGTTTAATAACTATTAATTTCAGAGAGTGGCTTTTCTGTATTTTATCACAAGCAGGGGACAGATGATAACATCTTTGAATATTCTCATTGTCAGAAATGTCAGAAATAAAATCACAGAATCATAGAATGGTTTGGGTTGGAAGGGACCTTAAAGATCACCTAGGTTCAACCCCCCTGTCATGGGCAGGAACATCCTGCTCTACAAGCAACTTTTTTATGCATCCCCTTAATTTTTTATCATAGATTCCTATAACTCTATATCCTTCAGGTGAGAAATTAGTTTTATTTTGTGGCCATTTTTTTCTAATAGTCTTTCCCAAGATTCACCATCACTACTTCAGGCACAGAATCATAGGGTGGGAAGGGACCCTCGAAGACCATCAAGTCCAACCCCCTGCAGTGACAGGGACATCCTCCACTAGATGAAGTTGCTCAGAGCCTCAGCAAGCCTGGCCTTGGATGTCTCCAGGGATAGGGATTCCGCCAACCTCTCTGAGCAGCCTGTTCCAGTGTCTCACCACCCCCTTGGTGACCAAATGAGTGGAGAAATAACAAAGGAAGAATGGATTTTACAGCTTTTAATGCCCTTTGAGAGAGTTGAGTGTTCTTTATGTATTCCAGCCAGCTAACTCGTGTAGGAAAGTCTTCATATAAACAGAATCACAGAATGGTTTGGTTTGGAAGGGGCCTTCAAGACCATGGGTAGGGACACCTCCCACTACTCCAGGTTGCTCAGTGCCTCATCCACCCTGGCCTTAAACACCTGCAGGGATTGAGGGAGCATCCACAACCTCTCTGGGCAACCTCTTCCAGTGTCTCACCACCTTCACTGTCAAGAACTTTTCTCTCCAGCCTAAATCTCTCCTCTTCCAATTTGCATCCATTCCTCCTAGTCCTGCCATCCTGGGCCCGATTAAAAAGTCCTACCCCAGCCTTTCTGTAGACCACTTCATGGATTGAGAAGCTCCTCTGAGATCCCTCCTGAACCTTCTCTTCTCCAGCCTGCACAACCCCAACTCCTTCACTCTGTCCTCAGAAGGGAGATGCTCCAGCCCTCTCATCACCTCCATGGTCCTCCTCTGGACCAGCTCAATACCAGTAAAAGGCAAAATTCCCAAGCAACTGTGCAAAGTCTGTTTCAAAATGGTAGATATTTTGCACCAGTACTTTTTAAGAAGCTCCTTCCCTTTCCTACTGACTTGAAGGAAGCTTTAGTGAGCTGCTTGCAGATAGATGTTGGAGGGTAAGCTCTGAGGTTTTCTACTACTCCCATCCTAAAAGCAGAATCAATGCCATTATAGAAACCTGGCTCACACCCATCCCCTAGCAATTACAACGAGTTGCTGTTCCCTGCCTACACGTGGCTGTTGTTTTTAAGTCACTGAGGATTAGGCAAGAGAGAAAAATGCACTACAGTCCAAAGCCATGAAGGGGAAAGTGTTGGAGAATCATATGCACTGTGTATTTATTTACTTATGATGAGCCCCAGCCACGAGCCATCAGGTTACAGCTTCTCTCACAATCCCCTTCATTGGCCATTCATGAGCAGGTTATGAATAGCAGGATTATGTCACTTTGTTTTTGCTTCGTTAATAGGAGCTATTAAAGAGTCACTTTTAGGATTGGCATTATTAACTGTTTGTAGGGCTACATCTCTAGGAATAGTGCTTCCCTTATTCAGGAGAGGAGGGGAACAGCAGAGGGAACTAACTGGAAGTGATTTGAAAAGTAATATGAAGATCAAATTATTCACAGGGCAGGAAGTCATTGGTACACACTGGCAAATTCAGATTGAATGAAAAACAGCCTATTACAGGAATCAGAAAAGTTTTAAGCATTCTGGATAAATCTTCACCCCTGTTATCCAAATTGCTTTTCAGGTCAGTGGATTTTAAGGCCAAAAAAAAGGACATTTACATCTTAATTTAATGACTAACAGACTATGGGCCATCAAGTTTCACCAAGTGAAAGCTGTAATTTGTAACATCTCAAAGAAGCAAATAAACAGAGCCCAGCTTCAGTTTAGGAGTTGAAACTACTTCATTTCCTCACATAAAATATTTACCATATCCCTAGGTAAGATGACCCAAAAATTCAATGTAATCTTCATTAACCACATGTAGCTTGATCCTGGACTGAGCTTTGAAGCACCATGTCATCACTTCTTGAATTTCAGAGAACTAAAGTCTAAAAGCAAATAGTTATCACTGTTTACAAAGAAAGGACACAATATTTTTTGTTAGAATCGATGAGAAGTATAAACCCTAGGTAAGATAACCCAAAAATTTAATGCATTTTTCATTAGCCATGAGCAGCTTGATCCTGGACTGAACTGTGAATCACCATAGGATCATAGAATGATTTGGGTTGGAAGAGACCCTAAAGATCATCTAGTTCCAACCCCCCTGCCATAGGCAGGGACACCTCCCACCACACCAGGTTGCTCATCCAGCCTGGCCTTAAACACCTCCAGGGATTGAGGGGGCATCCACACCTCCACCAGGGTCTCCCCACCCTCACAGCAAAGAACTTCTTTCTTCTCTCCAACCTAAATCTCCCCTCTTCCAATTTGCATCCATTCCTTCTAGCCCTACCATCCTGCCTCCTATCCTACCCCATCCCTTCTGTAGCCCCCTTCAGGTGTTGAGAAGCTCCTCTGAGGTTCCCCCTGAGCCTTCTCTTCTCCAAGTTAAACAACCCCAACTCCTTCAGCCTGTGCTCAGAAGGGAGGTGCTCCAGCCCTCTCATCATCTTTGTGGCGTCCTCTGGACCTGCTCCGACAGCTCAATGTCCTTCTTGTGTTCATATAAATAATGCTGCAAGTATCAACCAGAAGAAATGGAATCAAAAGCATTTTATGTACAAGAATTAAAAGGCACCTAAGTGATGATTTACCCTGAATTGTTTATTTAATTAAAGATGTCA
Source organism: Turnix velox (assembly GCA_013400935.1). Taxonomy (NCBI): domain Eukaryota; kingdom Metazoa; phylum Chordata; class Aves; order Charadriiformes; family Turnicidae; genus Turnix; species Turnix velox. The sequence goes on along the minus strand of VZTY01000825.1, from coordinate 51,513 downwards.
GTGGTCAGGAAAATCTGTGCTTCCAGAGAGGAAACTGGCAGGAGGATCTATTTTTCACTCCAAGGAGTTTGTTTCCACTTTCAACCTGCTTTCTCTCCCATAATACCAGAAAGGAACTTTCTCCTACTCAGAAATCAGAAAGCACAGTATTCATCTCAGTGGGAAAAAAAAAATAAAAATTCTCTGCTGAAGATCTTCTAAGAGGGTTAAACTTTATCTCCAGTATCTGAGGGGTATGTAATGAATGGCTGGTGACCTATTTTTTATCTTCTTTTAAAATCCTTATGAGTTGTGCCCTAAATCTCAAAGTCATCTACAACGGGCTTTCTCCGGTAGCTTTAAAATCCAAAATGGGAATGAGGGCAAGGCTGTGGTGACACATCATTCAGAAGGGAGATATTTTACTCTACAGATTTCTGGGATAACAGCAAATACCTTCCCTCAGCTTTGAAATAAAGGTCCTGGTGCACATTCACTCTTCAAATGTCAAATGAAGAGCTTCTGAAATCCCACAAGTTTCATCTCTGTGTTTTTCCTTCACACTCTGATGAAAAGCCCTATAAAAATGGAAAAGGCTGCACAGCTGATAGAGAGATCCTTTCACCCCAGACATAGTTACAGCCTGTGAAGAGTAATCCAGTCTCCCCAGTGTATCCTGCTTGGGTAAAACAACAGAATATGTGGAAAGCCTCAAGATCTTTTAACAATTTCTGATAGAATTCCAACAACCCAATGATATCAACAAACCAAAGCAGGGTTTTCCCAATGCTTAGCATCACTTTTGGCACCACATCAATCACCTAAACCCAACTGTGATGAAAAACTAAAAGTTTAAGTAAAAAAAAAAAAGTGAAAGGTTGGCTTTTTTTTTTTTTAACTACACAGTTCAGCTGTTCAACTTCGTCCATCAAAGTGTATAAACCCACCCTACACCTCACACCACAAATGCAGTGGGACTTAAGCAACTGTCTGGAAGGGAGCACAGGGATAGTTTTGCAGCAGACACCCTTCAAATGCTTTGATGAAAGAGAGGTCTTAAGCAGCAGGCTCATACCAGCCAGCCAGAGAGGGTAAAACTTTAAGAGGGTAAAAGAAATTAAGGCTGAATGACATTTTTTATTCAATAAAATGATGGAATAAATTATAAAATAACGATAAGGTTCTTTTTATCCTTTTAAAGGACACTGTTTCGTTTAGCATAAAGAATCATAGAATGGTTTGGGTTGGAAGAGACCTTCAAGATCATCTAGTTCCAACCCCCCTGCCATGGGTAGGGACACCTCCCACTACACCAGGTTGCTCAATGGCCTTGAACACCTCCAGGGATGGAGGAGGCATCCACAACCTCTGTGGGCAACCTCTTCCAGTGTCTCACCACCCTCACAGGAAAGAACTCTCTTCTCTCCAGCCTAAATCTCCCCTCTTCCAATTTACATCCACTAATCCTAGTCCTCCCATCATATATCCTACTAAAAAGTCCTACCCCAGCCATTTTGTAGCCCCTTTTAGGTACTGAGAACCTACTATGAGGTCTACCCTACTTAAGACCTGCCCAGCGTGGATGTGTCTTTGCTGAGTAACTCACAAATGGACTGGATCACAAGAGCACAGAGAATTACATGGAGGACACTTCAAGTCAAAAAGTTAGGAAAAATTATGCAGAAAGAGGGAATTCCATGAAAACCACTCTCCAGTTGCAATCATGCTTCTCACTAATTATTTTTAGTGTATGAAAGTGCTATGGATGTATTTATTCGATTTGTTCTTACAGTCAACTCCTCTCTTCCTCCTCCCAAACACATATAGTTTCTACACTGAAGGACTTGATTGCAATTCATTATTTTATCCAGAGCATAAAAACTCTGAACAAAAACTAAAGCTGACAAAACAACCCCCTTTTTCTGGGCAGCTGGATTTTCTGGGTCACTAAAAACTAGGAATGCTATAGATTAGGAGAATTATCATAGAATCCTTGGGTTGGAAGGGACCTTCCAAGGCCATCTAGCCCAAACCCCTGCAGTGACAGGGACATCCTGCACTACATCAGGTTGCTCAGAGCCTCAGCAAACCTGTCTTTGGATGTCTGCAGGCTTGATGGGACCTCCACCACCTCTCTGGGCAACCTCTTCCAGTTTCTCACCACCCCCATGATGGAAAACATCCCTGGAGACATTCAAGAGTAAATAATCATAATCATGTGGGTTGGAAGGGACCATTCAGATCATCAAGTCCAGCCATCAGCCCAATTCTGACAAGCCTTGTACCTGGATGGGGACTTGAATCCTTGAACCTCAGCTAAGAAGCCTGATGCTCTCCCAACTGACCTACGCACTTAAGATATAAACGAGGTTTGATGGGGCCTCCACCACCTCTCTGGGCAATCTCTTCCAGTGTCTCCCCACCTTCATGGGGAAGAGGTTGAAACAGGGCGAGTGGCCCCAGTACAGCCCCTTCTCCTGCTGAGAAATGGGGACTTTGAAGAGGCATGATGGCAAGGGGGGTGGGTGTTCCTTGTCATGAAGGAGGGTGGTGGGCACAGGGGGGGTGTGTGAGGAGTTAAGGTCGGTCTCCAGTGGCTGCTATTGGTTGCTCCCCTCTGCTCTGGGACAGCATTTGTCTGTGTGTGAGGAACACACTAGTGACAGTGAAAGCAGTCCTTCCCTGGGAGGTGGCTGCACCACTGAGCAGGATCACTCTGCAGGGGCACATGGACCTTTGTGACAAGGGCACTGCACGTGCGCTCTGATGTCAGGGAGTGACAAACTGTGACCACACGTCCCTGGCTGCTTATATAGGGCTGCCAGCAAAGCCTGGGCCAGCCTGGCTTGTGACTGGACTCCTGGAGGTGTAGAGGACTGGGCAAGGCTTTTCATGGTGCTGGGGACTGCCATGGGCAGCTCTCAGTGCCTGTGCCACAGCCATGGCCACAGTTTCCCTGGCCCTGCCTGGTTCAGGCAGGCGCAGCCTGTGGGACACACTGGCAGCAGCAAAGGTGAGCTGGGGGACAAATGGTGGCTACTGTCACCTGTCATCTGTGCCTGGGGTGGCCATGGGGCGGGTGGTGGGGCTGGGGGTGCCACTGGGCGGCTTCTGGGGCATCTCCTCCTCTTATCTGCCCTTGCCTTCCCAGCCCAGCCAGTGACTTGGGCACCTCTCCCTTCTCTAGAGCATGACATCCATGGCTGCTGCAGAGGGAGCAGCACCTCCACCTCAGCGCTCCCTGACCCTGCGCAGGTCACAGACACCATGGCCACCAGGAGCCCGTGGATGTGCCCCATCTGTGATGACAGTGACGAGGAGCCAGCCTACATGTCAACCTACATGTCACCCTGCCAGCACCAGCTCTGTCTGGGCTGCACCATGCGCTGGATGGAGCAGAGGCCAAACTGCCCCTTGTGCTGGTGCACAGTGAGGGACATCATCTTCTCACTGTGGCCAGAACCTGGCCTTCAACGCTCCTGTTCCTGCAGAGACCCATGGTGCTGAGGTTGTCACCTTCCCTGGTGACAGACCATTTCAAGAACCAACCAGACAATGTCCAGCCCCTGCTGCCATGGCTCCAACAAAGAGCTGGGGCTCATCTTCCCAGGGCACTGGTGGAAGGTGGCTGCGGCAGAGGCCATCATGCCTCTGCCTCTTCGGACTGCACAAGGCCCTGCTGGAGCAACACCTGCTACCTGAGGTGCCAGAACTTCCTCCACCATCTGATGATGGTGGTCTGCAGCACCCAGCTCCAGCAGCAACCGGCCCAGCAATACAGCCCAGCTGAGCAGCAGCTGGAGGAGGAGGAGCAGCAGGAAGATCCACCTGGCACCATTCCTGTCCCCGAGGACTTGGAGGTTGCTCCAGTCTCTCCCTGGGCCTCCCCAAGCAGCCCTGCAGGCTCCAGGAGCAGCTCCAGCAGCCCCACAGGAGGCAGCAGCAGCAGGTCCCTCTGGCCAGGGCAGCAGCCGCAGCCATGGCAGGGGCCGCTCAGCTGGGGGACCCCAAAGAGGAGGGTCTCCAGCCCCCAGGGCACTCCCCAGCCCCGCTGCCTGCCCAAAGGGGTGGCCAATGACAGCCAAAGTGGAGAAGCAACACTGGCCACCCCATTCCCTTCCTTAGACAAAAGAAAGTAGTAAGTTTTCAGCCAAGTCTCAGTGTCCATGATGATGATGATGATGCACATGTCAGTGATGATGGACGCCCCACCCAGGTTGCCTTTGGTGCTTGCCCCTTGTGGCCACTGCAGCCTGGGCTCTGCGGGGCTTCTGCAGGCTGTCCCCAAAGTGCAGCACTCGCTCACCTGGCTGAACACGACATGAAGGCTGAATATCTCTACCTACTCTTGAGCCCTAGACACAGGGATGGGATCTCCACCACCTCTCTCTGGGAAACTTGTTCCATTGACCACCTGGGGAATAAGTTCTAATTTTTGAGCTAAATCTAACCTGCTCTAGCTTCAAACCACTGCCCCTCATCCTGTGCCTCCATGCCCTGGCAAACAGCCCCTCCTGGAGCCCCTTCAGACACTGGGAGGCCACTGGGAGTTCTTTCTGGGATCCATCCTCAACAGCCCCAGCTCTCTCAGCCTGTTCTCATAGCAGAGATGCTCCATCTTCATGGTCTCCTTTAGACCCTCTCCATGTCCCTGCTCCTGACAGCCTTAATCCTTGGTTTATCTTCATCCATAAAGGTAAGTATAGCTTGGTGAGAAAGATGTATTTTTTAATTCCACTGCATTCCTTCTATTTAGCAATGAACAGGTTGCCCTGGCTGTGGATGCCCCCTCTCTGGAGGTGTTCAAGACCAGGCTGGACAAGGCACTGAGCAGCCTGATCTAGTGGGAGGTGGCAGAGGGGTTGGAACTCGATGATCTTTAAGGTCCCTTCCAACCCAAACTATTCTATGATTCTATGATTCTCTGCCTGCTTTTTGTTTGGGCTGTGGTCCCAGCCTCCAAATATTCAATACCACAAAAGGGTTTCACCATTTTGTGCCACTCAGCCACACTGCAAAATGATGTGAAGCCAAAGTGAAACCACTAAATTCCCTTTTTTTTTTTCCCCTGGCTGTTAAATCTCAGTTTCATAATGTTACCTCAATGTAACTCTTGGTGGGTTAAACATGATCCATCCCAGCAATTAAGTTTTAACATGCATAGCAAGTTTTTTTTTTTTTTTTTTTAATGACTGGGGGTTCCTACACAAAGTATGAGGCATTTTAGACACCTGTTTGGGCATTTCAAGAAATATTCCCTGAAAAGCTATGAAGCAGCTTCATGATAAGCTGCTTTAAAAGAAAAAAAAAAAAAAGTGTGATTTGCTGACCTCTGTTTGCTAAGGAACTGATTTCACAAAGTGCTGCACTTTCCTAAGAAATGTTAAGAAATTAGCCTTCCACTGGGATATTTCCAGGGAAAAAACACTTAGCAGATTTATCCATGTGTGGATTTAAAAAAAAAAAAAAAAAATTATACATACTGGTCTAAACACATCCTCCTTAGTTTCTGCCCCACAGACATTAAACAACCTTTTCAGAAACTCCAGTCTAAGCCCTGGATTCTTTAGTGATTTAAAGTTTGGCATCCCAGCCATTTATACACCCTGTGTGGAATTTCAGTTGGAAAAAAAAATGAGTGGAGATAGGTAAAGCCACAGAAATTCCTTCCTGGATTCCTATTCCACCTCTCCCACCCCTTGGATTTATGACAGGGCGTGACTCTGCCACTCCTTGTCCAGCTGGAAGAGGAGGAACTTGGTTGCTGTGTATTAAAAGCAGTGACATGTGGCTTTCTCTGCTTTGTGTATTGAAAAAGCTGGATGTTTATCCTCTGAATCCATGGCAACTCAGAGATTATTATTAAACCAAGGCTGGGAAACACAGTGGCAAAAGCTGTAAAGTGTGAGGATTATTGATGGCTTCTTCTCTGTATCAGCCTGAGGATGGCACAGCCAAAACTCCCCTCTTCTCCCCTTGCAATGAACTGAGTAAATTAAAAAGAATTCTCAGATGGATGATTCATCTGAGATGAATGTTTCTAGTCTGTCCTCCTCCAGCAAGCAGCCCCAGGATTAGTTTGTGTTCCTTCCCTAATGTGAATGTATCCCAAATGTTTCAACTTGAATTAAACATTTTTAAAAAAGCTTTAGCACCCCTCTCTTAAGAAAAAAAAAATGTTTGATGCAATATTCTGTATCTTCAAATGGTATTTGCTGCACTCAGGGTCGTACTTTGTAAAGCCCTGATGTATTTACCAAGGTACAAAATTGGAAATAATCAGTTCTGAAAAAGCTATCTCTAATAATTATTACTTCAAATAATCCTAAAGGTTAATCACAGCAACCTATTCATTTTGCATCACGGTCTTTGAAGCTTTGCCATTATTCCCAAGCACAAAAAAATGTGTAAAATTTTAAAAATACCAGATATTTCTTCTATAATTTGTTAAAATCCCACATAAAACCCTCTCTAGAGGTGTTTAAGGCCAGGCTGGATAAGGCATTGAGCAACCTGATACAGTGGGAGGTGTCCCATGGCAGGGGTGTCACAACTAGATGATCTTGAAGGTCCTTTCCAACCCAAACCATTCTATAATTCCATGAAACACCAAAGAATTAATGCCTCCTCAGCTGTTTTTTTCCAACAGCTATAACTGTGCTATATCTTGAAAGCTGTATCTTGTTTTCACCAGAAAAAATGAGAAAACTGCAAATTTGTACCCAAAGCTTTAAATGCTATTTGAGAAAAGCATCTCTTTGTCAGGAACAAAAACAAAACTAAAAATCCAAACCCATCCTACAATCTTGTCAATCTCAAGAGGTATCATATCAATGGGGACAAAGGGAAATTTAAGAGCAAGCAGAGAACTGGGATGCCACCACAAATTTCAGGGGAGAAAATAAAAAAATTCTTAGGAAATATAAAAGTGAAGAGAAAATCAACTAAAAAAACCTGCAGGAAAAGAAAAATGCCACAAGATTTAGAGGTTTCACTATGCTGCTCTAGGAATACTTCTTCTCTGGTTGATTTTCAGCTGCAAAAGCCAAGAATATTCCTTTTTTCTTTTTTTTTTTTTGTTTTTCCCAAAGAGCACTAAACTTATCTCTCAGCAGACTGTCCAAACAAATTGATTTTGCAAAGAACTGATGAAAATCAATCATTTGGTTATGATGGATGGATGTGGCACTTCTTTCAGCCCAATTGGAGAGCTGAATTTAGGCAGCTATGGAATGCCAGGCACTGTAGTAGGATGTCTCTTCCTATTAGAGTTAATGTCAAACCACCCAACATGCAGAATGGCACATCCATCAATTTTGAGATGTGAATGCATTAGCAGCCTGTCCATCACTGCTTTGAGATGAAGTTCAAGTCATCACCAAGTTTTATATTTACCCACTGACTTTTGTTACTGGGATTCTAACAGAATCATATAATCACAGAATAGTTTGGGTTGGAAGGGACCTTAAAGATCATCGAGTTCCACCCCTCCTGCCATAGGCAGGGACACCTCCCACTACATCAGGCTGCTCAGTGCCATGTCCAGCCTGGTCTTGAACACCTCCAGAGAGGGGGCATCCACAGCCTCTCTGGGCAACCTGTTCCTCACTGTAAAGAATTTCTTTCTTATGTCAAGTCTAAATATACCCCCCTCCAATTTACATCCATTGTCTCTGGTCCTCCCATCCCATATCATATTAAAAATTCCTTCCCCTGCCTTTCTGTAGGACTCCCTCAGGTACTGATAAGTTACTATGAGGTCCCCCCTGAGCCTTCTCTTCTCCAGGCTGAACAACCTCAACTCCTTCATCCTGTCTTCATAGGGCAGTTGCTCCAGCCCTT
>VZTY01000825.1:22704-43354 GCA_013400935.1 Turnix velox | reverse complement strand
AACTCCACTCCTCACTGGTTCCTTCAATCCTTTTTTCCTTCTTTCAGCTTTTCCTGGAGTGCCACCATTCAACCAGCACCTTATCCAGCGAGTGGTCCATCCATCAAACCCATTCTTTTCCAGTTTTCCAGAAAGACTGGGGTAGGACTTTTGAATAGGGTCCAGGATGGCAAGACTAGGAGAAATGGATGCAAATTGGAAGAGGGGAGGTTGAGGCTGGAGAGAAGAAAGAAGTTCTTTCCTGTGAGGATGGTGAGACACTGGAAGAGGGTGCCCAGAGAGGTTGTGGATGCCCCCTCAATTCCTGGAGGTGTTTAAGACCACTGAGCAACCTGGTGTAGTGGGAGGTGTCCCTGCCCATGGGAACTAGATGATCTTTAAGGTCCTTTCCAACCCAAACCGTTCTATGATTCTCCATCCCTTAGAAAGGTGGGGAGTAGTGAGATGCAGGAATGATCTGTCCTAACTTGGGTTGTGGTGGGAGAAGATACAAACAACAACAGCTGGATAAAGAGCCAAATAAGTTGTTTTTTCAGACAGTATTTCTGCACAACAAACACCTTTTGTCAAGCCAGGGTTGGAATATTGTTTCTGCAGTTTTCAAGGTCCTGAATTTGACTGCTCTGGTCAACCCCCAGGTACCTTACTCCTGCCCTGAATTTGTGTCTCCACATCAGCTCACACCTGGGCACCATGTCAATGTTATGGGTCAACCCATGTCCATCTCTACTTCTACTGCTCTGAATTACTGACTGGTTTCCCTTGGTGGACTCTGGAAATACATGCTATGTGCATTATTTCAAGTGTCATCTACATTGTTGCTGCCCTTGTGTCCTGTCATCTTGCCTTTTGCAACAGCCCTCCCTCTTAAAATCATAGAATAGTTTGGTTTGGAAGGGACCTTAAAGATCATCCAGTTCCAACCCCTCTGCCATAGGTAGGGACATCACCCACTAGATCAGGTTGCTCAATTCCTTGTCCAGCCTGGCCTTAAACCCCTCCAAGGAGAGGGCTCTTCTGTGACAGCAGTTTTCATCTTGTTTCTTCCTCCCCTCCTCTTTTTCCTACCATTCTATTCCAGCTTGGACTGAGCACTTTTTTTTTTCTTTCCCCTAGCTTTTAATGATGGGAATGAAGCCTTCATCCTACAGTTTAACGGGAGGCCAAAAGGGCTGCTAATAATACCTGAAGTCTGGAGTTCAGAAGTCAAGTGGTTTTAGCCTGCCATCTGGCTTGCAGGGAGAAAAGAAAATTCATGAAATCCTACCTAATTTTTCCCTTCACCTTTACAGGTCAGCCTGTAGCGTTGCAATAATGGCAGCACTTATGTTTAACCTAAACTCCTTCAGCTGAGCTTCAGAACTGACTTCATTCCCCTAGAGACCTTCAGATTTTGAAGGTGATTTGCTTCAAGTCATAGATCAACAGAGCTAAAAAGGCAGCTGCTTTGCTCAATAAAGCCCACATTCTGTAACCCTCAGGCTTTCAACTACATCCCAGTTGAAGATTTTGCTTGAAATCTTTGTCTTTTCTGCTCAGCCACCTTCTGCATGTGGTGGAAAGCAGAAAGATCTTTCAGAAGAAAGGTTTGAGGTGGGTTGGCTATTTGAGGAAGGTCACCAAGATGATGACGACAGGCTGAAGGAGATGGGATTGTTCAGCCTGGAGAAGAGAAGGCTCTGGGGGGACCTCAGGGGAGCTTCTCAGTACCTGAAGGGGGCTACAGAAAGGCTGGGGTAGGACTTTTGAATAGGGTCCAGGATGGCAGGACTAGGAGGAATTGATGCAAATTGGAAGAAGGCTGGAGAGAAGCAAGTTCTTTGCTGTGAGGGTGGTGAGATACTGGGAGAGGTTGCCCAGTGAGGTTGTGGATGCCCCCTCAGTCCCTGGAGGTGTTTAAGGCCAGGCTGGATGAGACACTGAGCAACCTGGTGTGGTGGGAGGTGTCCCTGACCATGGCAGGGGGGGTGGAACTAGATGATCTTGAAGGTCCCTTCCAACCCAAACCATTCTATGATTCTAAAAAAATTCTGTAGCTTAAAAGATTTTTACCTTGGGAAATTTCCCCATGTAAATTAGCACAGGGTAACCATGCTGCTGGAGTTGTCACCTACCATTGACAGATAGGCAGTCAAACAGTTTTCTCTGTGTACAAATTAAGTTTTCTGAGCAGTTTTCATTCTTACCAAAGTTTATTAATTCAGTAACTAATCAGTGTTGAGTCCCACGATACCGGGGTTACATGGAGCTGGCTGCTTCCCATAAACTATAAGACCATAATTTAAATTTTAAGTAGACTTCCCATTTAACGTAAGTGAGGAGTAAATTAAATGTCAGTTTGGTATTTGGGGAGGATTATATAACTATGATACATAAAGAAGCTTCCAAAATTTTTGCACAGATTGAGATTAGTTTGAATTTTATTTTATTATTAATTTCATCAATACATGAAGCAGTTTCCCAATGGTATTTTGCAGCCCTATTTTGCATTATTAATCACACATTTATATGTCAGTTGTTTATTTATTCATTTATTTCTAATGGCTTATAGATAAAGTAAAACAAAGCACCCATGGCAGGGGGGTTGGAACTAGATGATCTTGAAGGTCCCTTCCAACCCAAACCATTCTATGATTGTATTTTGACAAGAAAATTGATCTAGGTTGGGAATTCTCTCTTTTTCCCAAGCTCTAAATAAGTCCTGTCTCACTCTGTTTCTCCATCCCTCCAGAGATAAAAACATTCTCAGTCAAGGATTTTCTCATCCCTGCAAAGAAATCTGAGGGCATATGAGACAACTGAGGATGTACAAGGTGATGAGATGCTGGCACAAGTTGCCCAGAGAAGTAGGTGGTGGAGGACAAGGGGTAAATGTTTGAAACTAGAGCAGGGCAGGGTTAGAAGAGACATTAGGAAGTTCTTCCCCATGAGAGTGATGAGACACTGGAACAGGTTGACCAGAGAGGAGGTGGAGGCCCCATCAAGCCTGGAGACATCCAAGGCCAGGCTTGCTGAGGCTCTGAGCAACCTCATATAGTTCCGGATGTTCCTTCACTGCAAGGGTTGGACAAGATGCCATTAGAAGGTCCCTTCCAACCCTATGATTCTATGAACTTAGGGATTAATATATGGACCACAAGTGCATGAATTTTAGGGTCTGACTTGAACAGAGGGCAAGAGGAAAAAGTTTCATCAGGCCAAGTGGTCTCTGAAGAAAAAGAAAAGTAGTTGTGGGAGTAGAATTTGGAGGAGGCAGGTTTCAAGAGTAATTTCATGTGCTAACCACAAATTGAGCAACCAGATCTAAAATACTTATCTCACTGGTCATAAAAATCCTCCCTACTTTGTGCTCATGAGGAAAATGACTGTGTTGGTGGATAACTATACATTGGTGCATTAGAAGGGGTGAAGTCGGTAGGTGGAGAGAGGTTCTCCACCCCTTTTACTCTGCCCTGGTGAGACCACATCTGGAGTATTGTGTCCAGTTGTGGGGCCTTCACTCAGTTGAAGAAGGACAGGGAACTGCTGGGGAGAGTCCAGCACAGAGACAATGAAAGGATTGGAGCATCTCCCTTATGAGGAAAGGCTGAGGGGTGACCTCAGTCATGGTTAGAAATACGGAGAGTGTCAGGAGGATGGAGCCAGGATCTTCTCAGTGACACCTAATAATAGGACTTGGGGCAATGGGTGCAGCTGGAACACAGGAGGTTCCACTGAAATAGGAGAAAATACTTTTTGAGGGTGAGAGAAGAGTGTCCCAGGCTGCCCAGAGAGGGTGTGGAATCTCTTTCTCTGGAGACATTCAAACCCCACCTGGACACCTTCCTGTGGGACCTCATTTGGGTGTTCCTGCTACAGCAGGAGGATGGAACTAGATGATCTCTCCAGATCCCATCCAATCCCTGATCTTCAGTGATTCTGTGAATAAGGAAGTACCCACAGTGACCTCAGAGAAAGCAAATGTGTCTCCCGCAGCAAGAGGGACATTCTCCAAGGATTTTCAGCGTTGCCACATTCAATTCCCTTCTGAAATGAACTTTGTGAGGGTGTAATTTCTTCCTGAGAACAATGAATTCAGTGTGCAGGCAGGGCAGATTCAAATCATCACCCAATGAATTGCATGAAATTGCCAGCTGAATGCATAGCAGTTGTTACCACATGGTGGATGTATATATTGCAAAATGCTTCTTATGGTAAAGATCCTGTTTTTCTGTATGAGAACACTGCAAAAATCATATTAAAAAAATTGGGATAAAATTGTCTTAACTCCTGCCCTCTCCTTGAAAGAAGGAGCAAAGTTTTGCAAATGAGATAACAGGTTTTAAAGAGCCAAGGGAAGAGGATGTGATGGAAGCAGAGGGCTTCCTCCCACATCCCACAGCACTAAAAGGGCTGAACATGAGGTCCACACTGAAGCCATTTGGGGTCGATTGCATTTCCAGACTTCTAACATCCCATGGAATTGCCCTGTCACTGTGAAAACCAAGAGAAAATGGGATAGGAGAAAGGGAGGAAATTGCAAAGCTGGGAGGAAATTAGATCAACTTTACTTGTCAGAGCTGGAACTCGTTGCACCCTGTATCAATTACCAACATTAGCTGAGGTTGCTTCTCAATAGTTTTAACCAGATTTTTGGGAGGTGAAGCAGGAGTTGGAAACAAGGGCTCCACTGATTGATCCAATCCCCAGGCTACCAAGTATTTCTTTCTCCCTCTTTGTTTTTCAGTAAGCACTGGATTAAAAAAAAACATCTTCTAGGAAGGAAAGTGAGAGAATTATCCCTGAGGATAGTGATCAGGGAACTCACAGCTCTGAGTGATAAGAGACATATTCAATACAAAATTCTAGTTTTTGATAATTTTTCTTTCTTATATCTGTCCCAGTGTTCTTTCAGCTTGACTATTGGACATGATTTTTGTCTAAACATGGACCCAGTTGCTTAAAAAAGTGGTAAAACCACTTTGTCCATCTTCTTGTAGCTTTGCTGACACCAGCAAGACACATACACAACATTGATCCAACACAAATATCCCTAATTTCAGAGATGAAGGAATAAATCTGCCTTTCTTCCTGTAGGAAGAATATTCTCAAGCATTGCTGTGACCTCTTCAAAAGCAGCACCTAGTTAAAAATGCTCTGTAAACAGCTAAGTAGATTTTTTTTTAAGGTTTTTCAAATTGATCCATAGAATTTTTTATTCTGCATCAGCTCTTAAGTCAAGCAAGTAATATTTTGAAGTTTTCTCTAATTTCAGTCATCTTTCAAGTCTCTCCTACGTACATATTCTAATAAACACATTAGAAGGATGATGTTTTCTGCAATTTTTACTTGCATAAATCAAAACACAATTTGCTGCTTTCATGCTTCCTAAATACTTCTATTAACTTTACACAGAATTTCTTGAGCGAAAGTTGTAGCTATTATATAAAGATGAAGAAAATGGATTGGAGTGTTTCTTGGCTAAATATTGATGAAGAAAAGCTTTTAATGCAAATGTACAAACAGCCCCTTTGGAAGAACATTGACTATTATTTAATCAGACATGAAAATAAAAAAGAAATCCATGTGATTTACACACCTCATGGAGATTAGCTCGCCAAGATTGGATTGCAGATTTTTATAATCATAATATAAACAACCTCAAAGTAACTTGGTAATTACAACTGTAAGAAGTCTATGAAATTTCTGTTTCTCATTTAATGAGAAAAGGCACAAAATCCCTCAGACAAGGGGTACTCTGTTATTTGTACTACTCCACGACATATTTCAGCCTGCAGAGATGTCTTTTTTTTTCTTTGTTATTTCTGACAACATAGAATCATACCAATGGGTTGAAAGAGACCTTCCAAGGGTTGGAAGGGACCTTCCAAGGCCATCAAGTCCAACCCCATGCAGTGACAGGGACATCCTGCACTAAACCAGGCTCTGAGCCTCAGAAACCTGACCTTGGATGTCTCCAGGGATGGGGTTTCCACCATCTCTCTGGGCAACCTCTTCCAGTGCCTCATCGCCCCAGTCTAGTGAGAGGTGTCCCTGCCCACGGCAGGGGGGTTGGAACTAGATGTTCTTTAAGGTCTCCTCCAATCCAATTTGAATGACTCAAATACAAAGCCACTCTTTGACTTGCATTTGAGTTGATAATAACAACAAAATCTGCTTCTCCTCCTGCCACTGGTGCATGAAGTTGCTCAGAGCCTCAGCAAGACCACCCTTGGATGTCTCTAAGCTTGATGGGTTCCACACCACCTCTCTTCTAGTGTCTCACCACCCTCACGGGGAAGAACTTTTTCCTAATGTCTTANCTGAGCCTTCTCTTCTCCAGGCTGAACAACCCCAACTCCTTCAGCCTGTCTTCATAGGGCAGTTGCTCCAGCCCTTTGACCATCTTCATGGCCTCCTCTGGACCCACTCCAGCAGCTCAATGTCCTTCCTGTGTTGAGGGCTCCAGAACTGGACACAGTAAATCCAGGTGGGGTCTCACCAGTGCCAAGTAGAGGGGCAAAATCACCTCCCTGAACAGTCCCTTAAACAGTCCCTCCCCAGCTTTCCTATAGGCAGTAGGTGAAGTCAACTTCAATCTTTGCCTAAGTTGTCATTGGCCACCATACAGCTCTAATAAAAGCTCATGTTGTTTTTCTTTATAACTTTTGTTTTTGTTGTGCTCTTTCCAAAAGCCTAACAATGGGCTTATTCCGCTTCCTGCAGAACTGTGTCAGCCCAAATTAAGAACACTAGAAAGATTGGATTTACAAATTTCCTCCTCTGTCGCTCTCCTGTTGTTCTCCAGTGAGCAGGGTCAGAACTGGTTCTGAAAGAATGGTGGGAAAGTTCAAACATCTCTTTGAAAGCATTTGGGGAAGCAAACTGTGTTGACAGATTTTCACTGGCCATGGTCTCCTGTAATCAGAACTGTAACTCTTCACCATTAGTTCTATTACGGGGGAAAAAAAATAAATTAAAAATGCATTGGCTCAGCTGAAGGACAGGGAACTGCTGGAGAGAGTCCAGCTCAGAGACACTGAGATGATGAAGGGATTGGAGCATCTCCATGATGAGGAAAGGCTGGGGGAGCTGGGGCTCTTTAACTTGGAGAAGTGACCTCATTCATAGAATCACAGAATGTTTTGGGTTGGAAGGAACCTTAAAGATGATCTAGTTCCAAACCCCCTGCCACGGGCAGGGACACCTTTCACTAGACCAAGTTGCTCAATGCTTCATCCAACCTGGCCTTAAACACCTCCAGGGAATGAAGGGGCATTCACAACCTCTCTGGGCAACCTCTTCCACTGTCTCACCACCCTCACAGGAAAGAATTTCTTTCTTATATGTCACCTGTTTGTAAGTATGGAAAGGGTGAGTGTCAGAAGAATGGATTCAGACTCTTCTCAGTGACATCCAATGATAAGATTCAGGGCAATGGGGGCAAGATGGAACACAGGAAGTTCCACAGAAATAGGAGAAGAAACTTTTTCAGGGTGAGGGTGACAGAAGAGTGTCCCAGACTGCCCACAGAGGGGGCAGTCTCCTTCTCTGGAGACATTCAAACCCCACTTGGACACATCCTGTGTGATCTGATCTGGGGTTTACTGCTCTATAAAACCATAGAATGGTTTGGGTTGGAAGGGACCTTAAAGATCATCTACTTCCAATCCCCCTGGATGGGATTAGATGACCTCTCCAGGTCCTTTCCAATCCCTGATTTTCTTTAATTCTATGATGTCACAGAAATTAAAGGAAACATCAGAGCTGAGATCTTCTAATGTGATGGACAAACTGCCCAAATTGGATAGGAGGAAATGATGGATCTCTTATTAATTTTTCAACAACATTTTTCAATAATTCATTTACAACTTGCCTTCTGGCCACTGTGAATAGTGGCTTGAGTACATTTTATCAGCAGCTGCTGAAGATTTTATGAGTTTCTATTGAAGAGATTTCCAGATAATGCAAAGAATGAGAAGGAAATAATTGGTGAATACGCTGTCCTGTAGGCAGTTAAAATTCAAGTTTTTCTTAGCAGAAGTAACAAGCTCAAGTCATTCCACTCCAGAGGCCTGTTACTGAAGGACTTCTGTTTGGTTTTTATCTGAATTTAGATTCACCCCCTTTATATGTTTTTACAGCACTTTTTAAAAGTTGCTATATTCTGTAGTGCTTCTTGTCTAACCAAAAAACAAAGTTGGAAAACTCCTTATCTTAAAATAAATCAATATTGACAACCCTGGAGAACTGTTTTTAAGAAAACAGAAGCATGACAAGAACCGACACAGCTCAGTTAACTGGATTAACTGGAAAGGAACTTTGCAAAATCCCATTCTCTGTTGCCATTTTACTGAAGATGCTTGAAGAGTTTGTGGTTCTGTGGCTGGATTTCAGTGGCAGTTAGCACAATGCTACCCTGCTTGCTTCAGTTATACTTCAGATTCATTAATCAATCCCTTAATATGCTCATCTAATGCATTCAATAAATGTATTTAACAGGTTTTAACTACAGTATTGAATTCCCTCCTCCACAGAAGTACCCAGCTAAATGTCTATCCATTTTCAAAGGGTTGGGATTGTAATAATTGCTCACATTCTTAATGTGTTTTTCCCTTTGTGCCTCCTAAACACCTTTTTTTTTCTGATTTCCTATCTCCTGCAGTCACTCTAGTGCTTCTTGAAAGCACTTAACCAATACAAAGTGTGGAGAGCTATTGCAAACATAAGAAAATAAGTTAAAAAAAAAACTTGCAAAAATGGCTAAAACCTCAAATATTTGTAAGGACACCAGTGAGATTGACTTAATAGAATACAAAAGTTACACTAGTGGATCTTTACACATTCTTTATAGGTTTAAAAATTTTAAAAAAGAAAAAAAAAACATAACAGATGAGCAGGTAAAGGGTATTAAATATGAGCCAAAAAGCTTAGAAATAAAAGATAAAAGCAGCTGTTACTCAAAGTTGCCTGAGATCATTGCTTTCACATAGTAAAAGCATCACCCTCCCAATATCTCAACCTTGGAACCTGGCACAGGCCAATTAGGTTCAAGCTTGAGTTTTTTCTCATATTTAGGTTTTCTCCCATCCACTTCCACTCCCCACCCCTCCTATTCCCTGTTATTTGCAGCTGTTCTGAAGAATTTTGTTATCAGCTCCTCAGCAGGGAGACAAACACATGGTAGTTTGGATATTTCAGTTCCTCCCAGCTCTTATCATTTCACCTTGTCAAGAAACAGAGCAGAGAGAATAATAATTAAACAAGTTAAAACTTGGGACTGCGATCCAGTGTCAAGCCTAACTACTTTGATTTGGGGTTTTGCTGGTTCTTTTCCCTCCTCAAATGAGTTCAAACTTGGGACTGTGATCCAGTGTCAAGCCTAATGAGTTTGCCTTGTGGTTTAGCTGGTTCTTTTCCGTCCTTTTTTGTTTTATTTTTATCCCAGATTGCTTGTACTGAAGAAGAAATGAAGTCAGGGTTTGTATTACATCCCTCTGCATCTCTCCATGTGCTCACTCAATGGATACACACAATAGTTTGGGTTGGAAGGGACCTTAAAGATCCAAAGTTCCTAACGATCCTGAAGTTCCAACCCCCCTGCCATAGGCAGGGCCACCTCCCGCTAGATCAGGCTGCTCAGTGTAGCCTAGATCAGCAATCATTTCTCCTTGTTGCCTTAAGAGTATTAACAATCATCCTAATAACATCAAACCACAGATTGAGGCACAAGATGTGAGTATCTGGTGGCTGATGTCCCTGCATGTGACCACGAAAAGGCCCTACTAACTTATTTCAATTAGCAGGCCAAGCATAAATCTGAAACTTTGCTGTGAATGAGAACTCCAAGTTTTCTTTCTTAGGTGGGATTAGATTGAGACGGTAACAAAGCTGCCAAAGTAATGAGAATGCTGTAGCCAGAAGAGGTGATGCCCTTCTTGGCTGACTGATTTCCAATTGGTGGCCTGTCATAATTCATAAAATGTTAAGCCATAGAGCAGTGCCAACAAAAGAATGTCTGAATGGGCCAATGCAGATGAAAGAACCCATGAAGATTCATCTTAAGTATGAGGTCACTCAATGCCACTACATTTTGGATCTTCTCTCTCAAATTCTTCCTAAGCCTAATCGATTTGGCAGGAAAACACTGCTGTACCACCAACAACTACAGTTTGGGATTGATACTTCTGGGAATGCCACATCTTTGGCACATTGTAGGAATCATAGAATGGTTTGGGATGGAAGGGACCTCAGATCATCTAGTTCCAACCCCCCTGCCACGGGCAGGGACAACTCCCACCACACCAGGTTGCTCAATGCCTCATCCAGCCTGGCCTTAAACACCTCCAAGGATTGAGGGGGCATCCACAACCTCTCTGGGAAATCTCTGCCAGTGTCTCACCACTCTCACAGAAAGAACTTCTTTCTTCTCTCCAGCCTAAATCTCCTCCCTTTTTCCAGTTTCCATCCTGGATCCCACAACTACTATTTTCTGCAAAAACAGGAACACACACTAGAATCTGTTTCAGATTTCTGGGGAGGGGTTTTCCTGTTTCTCACGTGTGCAGCAGCACTCTTCTCTGAAAATAATTACTACTATAATTGTAGGATCACTGAAGAGACCTTAGAGATTATCTAGTTCCAAACATTCTGCATTGGACAAGGACACCAGTGTGGTCTTGAACTCTTCCTGAGATAGAGCACCAACATCTTCCACATGTTCTACTGCCTCATCACCTAATTTCTTTCTAACAGAGAATTTAAATCTTCCCTCACTCACTTGAAAAGTGTTTGATGACTGCAATTGGTGACAGAGAATTCCTCCCCATCTTTTATATAGGTTCATTCTAGAAATCCACTATGAGATCTTCTCTCATTCTTGTCTTGTCCAGGCTGAACATCCCCAACTCTCTCAGCCTGTTCCTCGCAGAAGTGCTCCAGGTGGGGGTCTCACAAATCAGGAGTTGGAGGATGTCCCTTGACCTGACGGCATCTCAGCTTTCTGGGTTGTGAGGACACAAAGAAGACCTCCATTCAGAAATGTCCGATCATGTTTTAAACAGACAGCAAGAACACTATGAGGGGAAAAAAAAAAAAAAAGAAACAAAAATGTGGCTTTTCTCCACTCCAATTTTACATTAATTTTTGTGATGTCATCTGAAATCTGTGATGCTGAAGGATGTTTTGACTCATGCTGATCTCTAACCTGGTCATCTTGAGTTTCACACCTTGTCCTCATTTGACTGATTTTTTTTTTTTCTGTTGATAAAGTTTTAAAAATTTGACCGTCAATGAAATACATTAATTTTAAAATTAATAATCAATAATATGACCAGTGAATTCCTTTCTGGGAGTTATCAGCTTGTAGAAGAGGGAGTATCATTGTTTTTATTTTTCTTTCTCTTTAATTTTATACATTCCTCAACAGAGGGAATATAATTTGTTGAAAAAGAAATCTGCAAATTTTTTGTTCCTGGGATTTTTTTTTCTGTAGGGTTAGATTTGTATCTGATTTTCTGCACCTTTATGGTCATATTCAAATAATTTAAAGCTGAAAAAAAACCATGCTGGAAGATGAGATAATGTGTAATGGGTCTTAGGGTTAGAACTGTATTAAAAACATAACTTAGAATTGCTGGCAAGAAAAATTCTTGAGCCAAAGAAATTGGAATTTTACATCAGATGGTCTAACCTCATCTGATTTTACCTTTATGGAAATGAAGGTCTCTAAGGACTTTCAAAATATGGCATAAATAATTCTCAGTTTGGGCATATAAATGCTAGTCATGAATATGTGCATATTAGATATGTATCAGAGAAGTTGTCATCTAGCACCTGCTAAGATTAGGATATAAAAGCTGGTGTTACATACCTTAGGCTGATACTAATAGACTGTGGCATCTTAGAAAAATAACTTCATTTTTGGCCTTTGTCTCTAATCAGCATTTCTGGGGCCAATTATTTCCTTTGTGCAGGACTTATCAAACCTGAAGGTATAAGATTTACTATTGAAAAGTATCTCATTTTGGCCATGCTGAGGGATGTGTTTTATCTTGATTCTCATCAGAAATTTAAAAGAAAGTTATTTTGACTTTTTCAGTTTTATTCTTCAGAATGTTTTCCAGAGGGGTAAATGGATAAATATTTTTTAGAATTTTTAAAATATTGGTAGAGAATAGGAAAGCAAGTGTGTATTGTGCATTTTCTTATTTCCTTTTCTTATTTCTAGTTATTTAAAATAAATACCTAAGGTAAGTGCTTGACACCTGGAAACTTAAAGAGTCATCTAAGAAACAGAAACAGCAAAAAAAAAAGGGTTCAATTTGTAAAGAAACATATGGAGAAAAAAAATTACTGTAGATTTACATATGTTTAGTCCTTCAATGACCAACTTTCAACTGGATGTAATTTGCCTCTTGGAGGAATTCCAGGAAATTTGTGTGATCACATGGAAATTTCTACCAGAAATCTTTTGGCTGTGGAGAACCTATGAAACAGCCAGTCAGGTCAATTGTATAGCTACAGAACCAGACCAAATAAAAGCTGATTTTTCTCTTCATCCTCCTCAGCCCTTCAAGCTCGTGGTGTCACACAAGGAAGGGCACTAAGAAAATAAATTCAAGTAATTCAAGAAAATCACAGAATGTAAAAAGCGTAAGATAGAAGTCATAAATATGTAACTGGAAGACAAAGGAAGGGTCAAAGCCAAAAGACTTCCTTCCATGGTCAAGAACATAAAAGAGGAGAATTAAATATAACAAATATTATGTTAACTTGAATTTTATTTCTCCATTCTTTCTTTTTCAGGCAAAGAAAGGAGGATGCAATGCTACTTTTGGTTGATTTAAGTGATCTTTGCAAAAGAGGACATTCAACATTCTTGTTCCACATCTTACTGGATTCCTATTTGCATGAAAATATATATGGGAAATAAACCTGATTACATCCTTCTTCTATGTGTCAACCACACAAACATAGAAAGTTAGGGATTGGAAAGGACCTCAAGAGATCATCTAATCCCATCCCCCTGCCCGAGCAGGAACACCCAGATCAGGTCCCACAAGAAGGTGTCCAGGTGGGGTTTGAATGTCTCCAGAGAAGTTGACCCCACACCCTCTCTGAGGCAGCCTGTGCCACTCCTCTCCCACTCTCACCCTAAGTTTTTTCTTGTATTTCTGTGGAACCTCCTGCATTCCAGCTTTCACCCATAGCCCCTTGTCCTATCATGGGATGTCACTGAGAAGAACCTGGCGCTATCCTCCTGACACTCACCCTCCCTTTCCATATTTATAAACCTTAATGAGCAACAAGTCTTCAAAATACTCCCTCAGAAGGAAATGTTGAACTTAGAAATGTTTTTTTTTTGGCTTCTTCCACAGCTTTGTTTCAGATACCAGTATCAAGAGCAGATGATCTAGTGGCACCAGAACATTAACCAAGTTCTCTTATCACATTAACATCTTCCCTGTGCTGTGAAGGTAAGACTTTGCTGGAGGATCTTGCACTCCATTATTTCTCTTCTCTATGCAGTGAGACAGTTGAGAAACAGCAATATTTAGGCATGTGACAAGCTGGCATGTGGCATTACTAGTGTCCTATTAACAAAGAAGGAGTCTGGGGTGTCTTGCAATTTTTTTACAAGCATCCTGAGTGAGAAAAGATGAAGGAAAACAGGAGGTTGACTTTGGATCCAGAAGGACAAGTTTCTAAGAGGGAGAAAAATTTTTTTTTAAATTCAAGGGGAAGTAGAGAAAAAGATGCAACCATAGTTGTAATGAACACAGCAGATATAGCTTTGTACTTCTTTTAGTGGCAGAATAAAGCAATCTGTTCACACACAGAGCTACCAATGTAGCATGTAGTTATGAACATACAGAACCATGGAGTTGAAAAGGAACTTCAAAAGCATCTAGTCCAACCCCTTGCAGTGAGCTGGGACATCCTGCACTAGAGGAGGTGGTTCAGTGCCTCAGCAAGCCCTTCATTTCACACATCATATCAAACTGATTCAAACAAGTTGCTTTCCTGCATCTTTCATAGTTTATTTTTCAGTGGTACTCTCCCAAATGTGTATTTTTGTGTGTGTGTGTGTGTGTGCAGGGCAGTTGGTTTGTGACATGATTTGACAGGTTGAAATAAATATTGAAAGGTTTATAATCCATGTATTTCCCATATTGGGCAGCAAAACCAGCCCTCAGGGTGGACTGTGACTTTTGCAAATGTGAATTTTGCCACTGCCCTGGTGAGGACAAATTCCAGGGAACGTTAACTTAGATTTTTCTTCAAATTGAAAAACATGTTGCTCATAATTTAGAAGCAATTCTGTAAGAGCAGTAGAAGAAATATTAATAGTTCACTAGTTTGTGTACAGTCACTTCACTATGAAATAAAAGGTGACTGTGGCATTTCATTAATGTACAGATTGGAACTCCACGTTCCTTCTGGGCTTGCAAACTTGTGTAGATTCCTTTAACACTGGGCTCTTTAATTGGACACCATAAGGAAGATTCTCACAAATCAGAGAGTGTCAGGGATTGGAAGGGACCTAGAGAGAACATCTAGTCCCACCATGGAGCAGGAACATCCAGGTCAGGTCCCACAGGAAGGTGTCCAGGTGGGGTTTGAATGTCTCCAGAGAAGGAGACACCACACCCTCTCTGAGCAGACCTTGCCACTCTCTCTCACCCTAAGTTTTTTCTTATATTTCTGTGGAGCCTCCTGTGTTCCAGCTTGCACCCATTGCTCCTTCTCCTACTACCGGAGATCACTGAGAAGAGCCTGGCTCCATCCTCCTGACACTCATATTTATTAGCATGAATTAGTCTCTTCATGCACCATCAGTCTCTTCTTCTCCAAGCTGAAGAGCTCCAGCTCCCTCAGCCTTTCCTCATCATGGAGATGCTCTAATCCCTCCATATCTCTGTGTCTCTGTGCTGGACTCTCTCCTGCAGTTCCCTGTCCTTCTTCAACTGAGTGAAGGCCCCACAACTGGGCACAATGCTCCAGCTTTGGTCTCACCAGGACAGAGAAGAAGGGAAGGAGAACCTCTCTCCATCTACAGACTTCCCTTTTAATACAGCCCAGGCTGCCATTGGCCTTCTCGGCTGCAGGGACTCCTTTTCCTATCATTGGAGGTCACTGAGACGAATCATAGAATTATTTGGGTTGGAAGTGAGCTTAAAAATCATCTATGTGCAACCTTCTACTAGACCAGGTTGCATTTCGTTATATTTCTTTCCTTAGGCTTTCTTTCCTCTGGTGCTGAACTCCCGTTTTCACTTCCTTTTCTTCAGGGCCTGTGTGATGGGCCCAAGCTGGCCAAACCTGGCCCTAAGGGAGATTCTCCACTGAAACCTGGTCTCCCTCCATCACCGGGCAGGGATGAAGCCTCCCTTTACCCGTTTTTTTTCCCCGGAGGAGCCGGTAAGGCGAAGAGACCGGTGGCAGCGGCCGCCCCACTCCGCCATGAGGCTCCACAAGATGGCGACCACGGGCCCCAGCGCCCTCCCTAAGATGGCGGCGGGCGGCAAGGCCGTGAAGGGGCCGAACGGAGCCCCGCGGCCCGAAGCCACCGGTAAATAAGCAGGTCCTGGTTTTCCCCAGGAGGGTGCTGAGACACTGGAAGAGGTTGCCCAGAGAGGCTGTGGAGGCGCCATCACTGGAGACATCCGAGGCCAGGCTTGCTGAGGCTTTGAGCGAACTGATGTAGCGCAGGATGTCCCTGCTCACTGCAGAGGGTTAGACTAGATGGGCTTGGAAGAGCATTTCCAAACCTGCGACAGCAATGGAGGAGAAAAGGAAGTGTTGTTCTGGCGGGTAGCAAGCTGAGCGTGAGGCAGCGATGTACCCTTGTGACCAAGAGGGCCAATGGCGCCGCGGGGTGTATCGTCAGGGGCGGAGTCAGGAGCTGAAGGGAGGTTCTTCTTCCCTGAAGTGAGGTTCTTCTCCCCTCAGCTCTGCCGCGGTGGGGCCGCGTCTGGAGTGTGGTGTCCGATTGTGGGGCCTTCACTCAGCTGAAGAAGGACAGGGAACTGCTGGAGAGAGTCCAGCACAGAGACACAGAGATGATGAATGGGTTGGAGCATCTCCCCTCGGAGGAGAGGCTGAGGGAGCTGGGGCTCTTCAGCTTGGAGGAGACTGAGGGGTGACCTCAGTCATGGTTAGAAATATGGAAAGGGAGAGTGTCAGGAGGATGGAGCCAGGTTCTTCCCAGTGACATCCAATGATAGGACTCAGGGTAATGGGTTCAAGCAGGAACTCAGGAGGTTCTATAGAAACAGGAGCAGAAACTTTTTCAGTGTGAGGGTGAGAGAAGAGTGTCCCAGACTGCCCAGAGAGGGTGTGGGATCTCCTTCTCTGGAGACATTCAAACCTCACCTGGACACCTTCCTGTGTGACCTGATCTGAATGTTCCTGCTCCAGCAGGGGGGGTGGGACTAGATGATCTCTCCAGATCCCTTCCAATCCCTGATATTCACTGAATCTGTGAATAATAAATTACCCACAGTGACCTCAGAGAAAGCAAATGTGTCAGAAGAAACTTTGTCAGGGTGAGGGTGAGAGAAGAATGTCCCAGGGTCTCCTTCTCTGGAGACATTCAAACCCCATTCCCGTGGGACCTCATGTGGGTGTTCCAGCTCCAGGATGGGACTAGATGATCTCCCCAGGTCCCTTCCCACCCCTTGACCTTGTGGGATTCTATTTGGGGGTGGTTCCTGTGGGGTCTCCTTCTCTGGAGACATTCAAACCCCACCTGGATACCTTCCTGTGGGACCTAATCTGGGTGTTCTTGCTCCAGGATGGTTTTCTGAGGTGCCTTCCAACCCCTGCCCTTTTGGGAGTCTCTTTGGGGATGGTTCCTTTGGGGTTTCCTTCTCTGGAGACATTCAGACCCCACCTGGACACCTTCCTGTGGGACCTAATCTGAGTGTTCTTGCTCTGGCAGGGGGATGACACTGGATGATCTTTCCAGTTCCCTTCCAGTCCCTGATATTCTGTGATTTTTCTCTCTTTTCTAAGGGAAATCAATGCAGATGGGAAAAGGGAACAGCAGGCACTTGTGGGTGGTGCAGATTATTGTTCATTCTCTCTCACTAATAGGATTCTTAATTGATCAGCTGTGGTTTGATTCACTTCTACAAGGATCCTATAGAATTGTGGAGTTGATTAAGATTTTATGGAATCATAGAATAGTTTGGGTTTCAAGGGACTTTGAATATCATCGAGTTCCAACCCCCTTGCCTTGGGCAGGTACAGCTCCCACCACACCAGGTTGCTCAGTGCCTCATCCAGCCTGGCCTTAAACACCTCCAGGGATTGAGGGGGCATCCACAACCTCTCTGGGCAACCTCTTCCAGGGTCTCACCATCCTCACAGGAAAGAACTTCTTTCTTCTCTTCAGCCTCAACCTCCCCTCTTCCAATTTGCATCTGTTCCTCCTAGTCCTACCATCCTGGACCCTATGCAGAAGTCTTACCCCACCCTTTCTGTCGTCCCCTTCAGGTATTGAGAAGCCACTATCAGGTCCCCCTTGAACCTGAACCTTCTCTTCTCCAGGCTGCACAACCCCAACTCCTTCAGCCTGTCCTCATATGGAAGGTGCTCCAGCCCTCTCATCATCTTGGTGACCCTCCTCTGTACACCAACAACAAGCAAACAAACAAACAAAAAAAAACAAACCAAAAAACCCCAACACTACTTCCCCCCATCCTGGTTGGACACAGAAAAAAAAAACCCTATTTCCTTCTGAATCATTCTACTTTTCAGTTAATTTTCTTCTGATTACTGTCTCTGAAATTAATGTCCTATTTTTCAGATAATTCCTGTCCCCATAGTGGTAATGTCTGATAGTTGTAGCTGCTACCAAGGGATGCTACACAGAGATGCTCTTGCTTATCCCTGGAGACACTCAAGGCCAGGCTTGATGGGGCTCTGAGCAACCTGCTCTAGTGCAGGATGTCCCTGTCACTGTAGGGGATGACACTAAATGGCCTTTGATCCTATTCCAACCTCACATTTCTATGATTCTAATTGAGGCTTCCTTGTGTGGATAACACAAAGTTACTCACTCTGGATATATATTGACATTGATCTACTTTCAAAGACACCAGCGAGCTTTTGTTCATAAATATTTATGAAGGGAACTGAACTCCTTGGAAGTTCAAGAAATTTTAGAAACTATTATTATGCCCTTCACATACCTTTTTTTTTTTTTTTTTTAGCTGATTACAAGAGGATGTAACCACCATCCATGAAATTTCCAAGGTTATGGGTGAGAGATCTAATGATGAGTGGGAAAAAAAAATTTAGATTTCCCCATTGCACAGCTGTTTGGCTCCCTAAAGACCTCACTTTTCCCTTGTCAATCTTAATCTATTTTTCATCTGAATCTTTCCAAACCCAAGAAAAAGAGGCCAGGTGGTAGATAGATCCCCAAAGATACTTTTGAGTTTTGTCATCTAGAGATGTTTTTAACACATGTTTTCAGTGTTTATTTACAGCAGAACAAAGCACAATCGAACAGTGTTTATCATTTAAAATTGCTGAAGCTAATCAAGTTTTATGGCTTCTTTCAGAAAGCTGTGCAACTTCACCCTTCTGATAAGACAATAAATTGGGAACTCAACGTGGTTGGGGTCTTTTTAATGCAGTATTATTAAAATTATTTTACTTCATAGCCATTTTAACAGATAGATGTGTTTAAAGCCAGGCTGGACAAGGCATTGAGCAACCTGGTCTAGTGAGAGATGTCCCTGCCCATGGCAGGGGTTGGAACTCAATGATCTTTTAAGGTCTCTTTCAAACCATACCATTCTATGTTTTTAATTTATTTCTATTCAATCCACCTTCATGCTCAGACCTTCAGAGATGAAGGGATTAGAGCATCTCCCTCTTGATGAAAAGTTGAGGGAGCTGGTTCTCTTAAGCTTGAAGAAGAGGAGAGGGGGGTGACCTCATTGATGTCCATAAATATGGAAAGGGTGAGTGTCAGGAGGATGGAGCCAGGTTCTTCCCAGTGACAACCCATAATAGGACAAGGGGCAATGGGTTCAAGATGGAACACAGGAGGTTTCACAGAACTAGGAGAAGAAACTTAGTCAGGGTCAGGGTGAGAGAAGAGGCACAGGCTGCCCAGAGAGGGTGTGGGGTCTCCTTCTCTGGATACATTCAAACCCCACCTGGACACCTTCTGTAGGACCTGATCTGGATGTTTCTGTTCCAGGATGGGACTAGATGATCTCTTGAGGTCCCTTCCAACCCCTGACACTCTATGATTCTCTTTGGGAATGGTTCCTGTGGGGTCTCCTTCTCTGGAGAATTCAAACCCCACCTGGACACCTTCCTATGTGACTTGATCAGGGTGTTCCTCAGCTCCAGCAGGATGATGGTACTCGATCTCTCCATGTCCCTTCCAATCCCTGACATTCTGTGATTCTGTAAATAATAATTAAAAAAAAATCTGAAAATCATGAAGGCAAATTGATAGGAATTTCCTATCTTTTTTTACCAGTTCCTCTGAAATTATTTACTGTTAGTAGACTGTGTAGATGACCTCAGCTTTTAAAAGTATTGCTCTACCTGAAGATCAGCTGAAATCAAAGGAAAACATGAAACATTAGCTCTGGTGTAATCAGAGTAACAGTTTGAAACCCTCATGTATAAAAAAAAGAAAACATAAGTTATAAAAACAGTGGGTTTGGTTTTGTTTAGTCTTGTTTACCTGTTTGTTTTATTGTTTTGGTTTTTTTTTAAATCAATTCGCCAGCCTTTTAATTCAAGCTCTTGTAGACTTTAGAGCATCCAGCCCACCAGAATACGGAGTGATTTATTTCAGCCCTTAATAAAAATACACCTTAACCCATTCTTGCATTCAATAAGGACATTTTAAGGACTGGGTGTCCAGGTCACTGGGTGTGCTGGGTGCCTGAGCCTGGTACTTGCAATGGACTGGAGCACAGACAACACCTGTATGAGATGTCAGCAGGTGAACAATGGAGTGGAAAGGTTGAGGAGCAAGAGGGAGAGGAAGAGAAAGATTAGAGCTCCTGCAGTGAGAAAAAACAGGAAGAGGAGTGGCACAAATCAGAGGGTCACTTCTCCTTTTCTCAGGAACCTGAAGTGAGGGATCTCAAAGGCTGTGAGGAATGGAGACAGGTCCCAACTCAAGGAAGTAAAAAAATTTCCTCTCAGCCTCCCCAACCTCCCAAATTACGTCCTAAAAGAGGAACTGGATGTTGTAGCGGAGGAAAGGAGACCTACTCCAGAGGTCTCACCAAAAGGGAGCAGGTGGGCCCTCTGGGAATACAGCTGCCACTTCCACAAGGAAGAAGAGTCCTGGCTGTAGGGGACTCAGTCCTGAAGGGAGCAGAGGGACCAATGTGCAGAGTTGACCCCCAGCACAGGAAAGCTGCAGTCTGCCTGGAGCCCACATAGAGGATACCACTGAGACATTCCCCAGCCTAGTGAAGCCCAATGGAGGGAGGGAATGGCATGAAAAAACTTTTGCTTGGAAGAAAGATGGGCAGCAATATAGGACAAAGTAAGAGTAAAACAGCTCTGGGAGGGCTATGAGATACCCAAGGAGAAGGACTTTCTTCAGCTACAACTGCTCCTGTGCACATGCCATTGCAGGACAGGATGAGACAAACAGCCCCAATGCAGAGAATTAAGG
>VZTY01000825.1:9650-22602 GCA_013400935.1 Turnix velox | reverse complement strand
GCCGGGGAGGGGAGGGGTCTCCAGTGGAGCCCAGGGGTGGGGGATTTGGGGGAAAATGGGCTGGTAAAGGGGCAGGAAAAGGGAAGGGGAAGGGGAAAATGGGCTGGTAAAGGGGCAGGAAAAGGGAAGGGGAAGGGGAAAGGGAGAAGGAAAGGGGAAGAGGAAGGAGAAGACGAAGGAAAGGGGAAGAGGAAGGAAAGGAGGGGTATGTAGAACCTGTCTAGAGTCAATCTGGGGGGAAAAATGGAAGGACTTGAGTGTTCACCATGAGAGGGTGAGACACTGGAATGGGTTGCCCGGAGAGGTGGTGGAAGCCCCATCCCTGGAGACATCCAACGCCAGGCTGGATGAGACATCAAGCAACCTGATCTAGTTGCAGGGGTTGGAACTAGATGATTTTTAATGTCCCTTCCAGCCCAAACCATTCTATGATTCCAGGCAGGATCCTGGAAATAATTAATTTTGCTTCACAGAAACGTTTGATTTCTTGATTGAGGCAAGAAGTCCTTTACTGATGATTCTATTAATTGTTTAAATTTTAATTGCAATCTTCATGCTCTCAGATCTCCAGTGAAAGGAAGATGCCATCATTGACAAACCTTAATCTTTCCAGAAAATGGATTAAAATAGTCTGGTAATTATCAGCTTGCCTTTAAGTATTTTAATCAGTTACCTGAGCATCAAAATATCAATATTTGCTGACTAAACAGGCCTGTAGTTTTAAAAGATGAGTAATTTCTACAGAACCAGGTGCCACAACCCCAAGTAGAAAAGCCTAAGAAACTGCCAGCAATTTCTTTACTCTTTTTCTCCCGGTTAAATGAGTGGGGACAGGTCATTTCTATCTGACCCCATTCCCTTTATTCCCTTCTGTTTAATCTTCCACTAAATTTAGCAGCTACATGAGAGCAACCAGGAGCACTTTTTTTGCAGAGCTGGATTTGAGAAGATCGATCCTAAGGCTTGCCCTCTAGATCCCATTGAAGAGGAGCAACACAGCATCTGTCCCTCTAAACTCCCCCCAAAAAATCTATCTGCTGCACCCACCCTTTGATTTCATATCTGTTGTGAATTAGATCATAACAAATTAGACAAACTGAGCCTGAAATTCTTGTCTTTATATTTTTTTCTGGTTTTTTCTTTTTTTACATTTAGGGCAAAGGGGGGAAAACAAAAGGAAAGCAAAATCCATGTGAACTCATCTCTACTGAGCTTAGAGGGTGAGGGGGGGTGAGGCATGAGGGGGAGAATCCTTTGCTGATCCCCACAGGCAATTAGCTTGCAATAGTTAGTCAAGCAACTTCATTAGTTGCTCTCTGTCAGACAATATTGCTGCCTTCTCAAGCAGCCCACACACCATGTGCTCTAATCAGCTAATTACTGCTGTATTTCTATCTTATCCCGTCCCACAAATGGCATTAGAACCTAGCCAATGCCAAAAAATCTTCAAACTAAAAACTCCCACCATCAAATGGGCTTTTGGAGAGGCAGAAAAGCTCTTTGCTTTGTATTTATCCCCATATTGTGCCTGACAAATACTTCACTGGGTTGTATTTACGTTCCACTCAGGTGATCAAAGAAATTTTTCAACATGGAAATTCCTTAATGTCTGGGGCAGCGTGGAGGGGGCTCACTCATTATTTTCCCCTTATTTTCATTCTTAAGGGTGGAGTTTAGACAGTTCTCCCCTCCAGAAACTGGTTTGAGTTTGTAGTATTTATTTTATTTTATTAGGATGTGTTGTTAGCCCCGTTTTTAGATTTGCACCATGGAATGGCAGGTTATTTAGTTTCAGACACAGAATGCTTTCCAAATTTCAGAGAAATTTAGATATATGGGGACATAACTCCTTTTTATACCTCAGGAAGTGCTCGGATTAAGATCAGCTCATGCTCATGAAGGACATCTCAAAAGGTTTGAACCAGATCAACCCTGTTTTTTTCTTTAGCTTATACAAATATCAGCCATTCTGGCAGTTTCAGAAGCAAAATGTTTTCTCTTGAGATTTTTTTTGGTATTTCTGATTCTACTCCCAGCCAAAAATGTTGGAAATTCTCTTTTTTTTTTTCTTCAAAACTTGCTTCCAGTCCCTAGTAGAGCACACCCCAACAATTTAGAAATGCTAAAAAGGAAGCCAACATCAAATTGCTTACAAATGTGAAAGCTCTTTTCCAAACAGAAGTAAGGGGTTTTTTCATCCCTGCAGTGAAATTTTTCCAGGAAGCATTTTTTCCCAATTATACTTTATTTATTTCCTATCCTGTTACCTTTAGAATCAGTTTGAGCTACTGAACACACTCAGAGTGCTCTCTAGTCTTTATAAAAATACATTATTACTTTATAAGAATACTTTTTATAAGAGTTGGAAATAGCTCATCTCTTAAGGTTCCTTCCTTCTACGATTATAACCCAGTATGTAAGCAATTATTTATATTTTCGGAGAAACATCAAAATAGAGGAAATCTGAAACACAAATATTAAAATTAGGAATCTGATTTTTCCATTAAAAAGATAGTTTTACCCCTGAATTTTCAAAGATGCATCGATATAACTCATAAAATCTTAGAAAGGTTGGGGTTGGGACCTTAAAGGTCATCTTGTTCCAAGCCACCTGCCATGGCCAGGGACACCTCCCACCACACCAGGTTGCTCAGTGCTTCATCCAGCCTAGCCTTGAACACCTCCAGGGATTGAGGGGGCATCCACAGCCCCTCTGGGCAACCTCTTCCAGTGTCTCACCAGCCTCACAGCAAAGAACTTCTTTCTTCTCTCCAGCCTAAATCTCCCCTTTTCCTATTTACATCCATTCCTCCTAGTCCTGTCATCCTGGACCCTATTCAAAAGTCCTACCCCTGCCTTTCTCCAGAACCCCCTTCAGGTATTGAGAAGCTCCTATGAGGTCCCCCCTGAGCCTTCTCTTCTCCAGGCTGAACAACCCCAACTCTTTCAGCCTGTCCTCAGGAGGGAGGTGCTCCAGCCCTCTCATGGTCTCTCTCCTCTGGACCTGCTCCAGCAGCTCAGTGGCCTTCTTATGTTGAGGGTTCCAGAACTGCTTAACTCCAGTTAAGCAAAATATTTTCACTGACTGTCTGTGAATGAAGCAAAAGAATTCTGATTTGATCCCTCACAGAATGTTTTCTCTAAATCTACCTGCTCTGTAAAATTTTGAAATCCTATTCCCTAGATAATTAAAGAGTTTTCATCTCACATTAGAATGTGGTTGAAAGACCTGCCCAGCCTGTTTCATTTGACTTTTGTCACCCATTGGCCATGACTTCGATCATTTGCAGTAGCTTGAATTTCACAGGTGTGCTTGTGTATTTGTTTGTTTGGGTTTTTGGGATTTTTTTTCCCTTCAATATAAAACAGCAACACACACTCTTCTTGGCTTTATTACTCTTCTGCCATCTCAGCAAATTGTTGTCCTTTGGTAATGGAAAGGATGAAAAGCAGACTTTAACAAGCACAAGGCAAGGAGAAGGAACATCCATCTATTAGAGTAGAATCACAGAATGGTTTGGGTTGGAAGGGACCTTCAAAATCATCTAGTTCCAGCCCCCCTGCTCTCCCCAGTCCATTTCAATTTAACTCAGAAGCTCTGACCCTAAATTTCTTGTCCTGGGAGCTACAGCATCATCAGTACTCCTGAAACAGGGAATTGAAGAAGATTTGCCATTAAGGTGAGGGGACCTGATTGAAAAGTCATAAGCTGAAGGCAGGGATGTTCTTTAGAATGCAAAATAAATAAATACTGCTTAGCTCAACCCTTGAGTCTTATTTTTGAAGAACAAGGAAGTGGCAAGTGTAACCAGCCAAGAGATAAAGGGGAAAGCAGAACTTGAAGTCATCTTGAACCAAGCCAAGTCTGCTTTCCCACCTAATGATAAGAGCTTGCTGAGGCTCTGAGCAACCTCATCTAGTGTAGGATGTCCCTGCTCACTTCAGGAGGCTGGACTAGATGGCCTTGGAAGGTCCAACACATTCCATGATTTTCTACTACTCTGTGGTTCCACTTCATGGCAGGAATATTATCTGGCAAAAAAAAATTAAGAAAAAAGGAAAAAAGAAAATAATAATAAAAAAAAGAGCAAACTCCCCTAGCATTAGAAAACCTTTGGAATGTTTTGTGATGAGTTAAGGAGCTGCAATTAGTGATTAAAAAAAGAACCTTCTTTGAATGTGACAGCGCGTGGTTTTATGGAGCACAATTACTGTCACCGGGTGAATATGGCTCAATAATCTACTTCATAAATCACATCATAAATTTAAGAGGTTTCATAAATCAGTGTTCAAACCTGAACATGATAAGGCATCATTTTCCATCTTAAAGAGGTGCAAAAATAGCTGCTAAATATATCAATATTTTAGCATTCCCTTTGTGTTCTGAAAGCAGAAAAACCCTAATAGATTTCTGGATGGTTTCTGGATTGGCAACATGAGGACCTAAGGTTGTGGGGAAATTGCTGCAGCTCTAGGGTTGTACCATGGCTTCTTAAGGGTGATGGAATTTGCCAGACCCCTCCTTGGGGGAGCTGGAGAAAAGAGAGGTGTGCTCAGAACTTCTTTGATGAGTGTTTTTGGAGAAAGGTTTTCTTGTGTCTGGAAGGATGGAGGTGATTGCAGACAGGAGGTGTAGGCTTGAATCGTAAAAAAGAGCAACAATGCTCTTTTTTCAACATTAGAAGGACACTGAGCTGGTGAAGTAGGTCCAGAGGAAGGCCACCAAGATGATGAGAGAGCTGGAGCACCTCCCTTCTGAGGACAGGCTGAAGGAGTTGGGGTTGTTCAGCCTGGAGAAGAGAATGCTCAGGGAGGACCTCAGAGGAGCTTCTCAATACCTGAAGGGGGCTAATATGGTCCAGGATGGCAGAACTAGGAGGAATGGATGCAAATAGGAAGAGGGGAGATTTAGACTGGAGATAAGAAAGAAGTTCTTTGCTATTTAACATCTTTGTAGGAGATATGGACAGTGGGATTGAGTGCACCCTCAGCAAGTTTGCAGATGACACCAAGCTGTGTGGTGCAGTTGATATACCTGAAGGAAGGGATGCCATCCAGAGGGACCTTGACAGTTCAACAAGGCCAAGTGCAAGGGCCTGCACCTGGGTGGAAGCAATCCCAAGCACAGACACAGGCTGGGTGGAGAGTGGCTTGAGTGCAGCTCTGAAGAGAAAGACTTGGGAGTGTCAGTTGATGACAAACTCAACATGAGCCAGCAGTGTGCACTCGCAGCCAAGAAGGCCAACCAAATCNTGTTCAGCCTGGAGAAGAGAAGGCTCAGGGGGGACCTCATAGTAACTTATCAATACCTGAGGGGGTCCTAACAGAAAGGCAGGGGAAGGAATTTTTAATATGATATGGGATGGGAGGACCAGAAACAATGGATGTAAATTGGAAGGGGGTAGATTTAGACTTGACATAAGAAAGAAATTCTTTACAGTGAGGGTGGTGAAACACTGGAACAGGTTGCCCAGAGAGGCTGTGGATGCCCCCTCTCTGGAGGTGTTCAAGACCAGGCTGGACAAGGCACTGATGTAGTGGGAGGTGTCCCTGCTTATGGAAGGGGGGTTGGAACTCGATGATCTTTAAGGTCCCTTCCAATCCAAACTATTCTATGATTCTATTGGAGGATGGTGAAACACTGGAAGAGGTTGCCCAGATAGGTTGTGGATGCCCCTTCAATCCCTGGAGGTTTTTAAGGCCAGACATTGTCTAATATCTTCCCCTAAACAGCAGAGCCTACCAAAAAGTGTGTGTTTTCTTCTCATTGAAGTTCAATTGATGAGCTTAGACTTAAGCTTGTACTTAAGTGCTTTGCTGACTGGCAAAGAAAGAGAATGCAATCTGTGCTTTCATGGCATTTTTGGATTTATGCAAGTGATCACAGTCTGGGATTTGTTGGTTGTTATTTTTTTTTTATACTTTCAGCTCCAGATAAACAGCAACTGTAAAGTCTTCAGGGGGAAACTCTGTTCTCATTTACTTTGATGTGCTTTAGGTTTAATTTTCTCTGACTTTCTTTTGTTACTCCGGGTTTATTCAAATACAGATAAAAGCAGCAATTAGCTCTCGCCAATTAAGATGGAAGTAAAAGCAAACACAACCCAATTGCCAGCCTGAAAAGCACTTGCCAGACATCTATTGAAAGGGAGAGTTCATTTTCTAATCCTTCTTCTTACTTTTCCTAGACAAGGCAGAAGGTGATAGAGGGGAACATGATATCTCTGCTTATAAAGACAAACATATCTGCAACAGGGGATTAACATTCTTTTTTTCAGTTCAGAAACAGACCCTCTTGTATTCTCTTGGAAATAGTGCAGAAACCTTGAAGAAACATCAGTGGAGCTTCCATTTCAATGAGAAAATCTTGAGATTTTATCCGTATTTGCAAAAAAAAAAATCCCTCCTCAGCATTAAATAAGTGAAACATTAATGGGAAGAGGGAAAATGAAAATTAAATCAGCCAGTATCAACACGTTTAGCTGAGAAAAAAGGCAAGAAGAACAATTATTTTTCAATTTTTAATGATCCTCCAGTTGTGCTTTTGTGTTGATGTTTGTTAATGATAATTGCTATTTCCCTGTAGTGTTTACTTTTAATGAACCCCTCAAAATGGAACATAAATACTGTAAAATCTCAACAGTAATTATTCTGATCCACTAACAAAGGAGTATTCAAAATATAAAACAAGACATTGCTGAATTTAGGGCTTAAATTAATTTTGATAAATGGTTCAAAACACTGTTTAGTAACACGATTCTGCTTGATATGACAGACTGAGGTTTAACTTCCATAAAAATTAACCAAAGCAGCATCTTGAGATCACGGGCCAACCTTCTAAACTTTCCTAGCTTCAGTTTGTGTGGTGTTATTGAAAGCCATAATCCACACTGAGGGATGTGGTACTGAGAAACTGCCCAAACAACCTTAGAAAGAACTTTGTATCTCTCATTTTCACAGGCAGGTAAGCAAGTGGAAGAGTTAATGCTTTAAGAGAGACATCTCATCCTTGTTTTTCCCTTCAGCAGCCCCTTGACCTTCCACAGAATCATAGAATGTTTTGGGTTGGAAGGGACCTTCAAGATCATTCAGTTCCAACCTCCCTTCCATGAGCAGGGACACCTCCCACTACACCAGGTTGCTCAGTGCCTCATCCAGCCTGGCCTCAAACACCTCCAGGGATTGAGGGGGCATCCACAACCTCCCTGGGCAACCTCTTCCATTGTCTCGCCACCCTCACAGTATAGAATTTCTTTCTTCTCTCCACCCTAAATCTCCCCTTTTCCAATTTACATCCATTACTCCTAGTCCTTCCATCACACATCCTATTAAAAAGTCCTTTCTGTAGCCCCCTTCCTTCAGGTATTGAAATGCTCCTATGAGGTCCTCCTTAGCTTCTTCTTTTCCAGCTTCAACAACCCCAACTCCTTCAGCCTGTCCTCAGGGGGGAGGTGCTCCAGGCCTTTGAGCATCTTCATGGCCCTCCTCTGGACCAGCTCCTACAGCTCAATGTTCTTCTTAATGCTGAAAACATAAACTGAAGCAGAAACAATAATAATTTAAAAAATCCTAACAAAACCCCATAGCCTTGTATCCACGTGGAAAGAGATGTCCTGCTCAGACACTGAAGAGAATAATCAGCTGTTCCCTTTGTTGGGAAGAAAAGCCTTAACAGCTGAGAACCAATTTTGGCCCCATAAACTTTCACCATGGGAAGTGTTTGTTATTGTCTTCCAGACATTGCAAATTAAACAAAATGAGTGAATGTCTTGTAGGCAAGGAGGGAATTTTTTAACTATAAAACCTCAGACTGTCTTGTTTTCCCCTCAGAAGATGGAGAATTTTGTGGAGAATTTTCTGAAACAATAAATGAGGTGCCTTCCCCAGAGAGAACTCCTTAAGAAATCGTTCTGACATGAAGATTTCAGCTCCCTCTCTTTCTGTCACTGAATTTTAATTCTTTTCCTCTAAGGATAACTTCACCCCCATCCAAGCCCACCCCACCCCTTCTAAATTCCTAAGTGAAACCATACCCAGAGTCAGAAATACTCACAGCACTTGTCCGGAATGCTCAAAATTAAGCAGGAAAAAGTTCTCATTGATCAAACCTGATGAGTTTACTGTTGCAAATCTTTGCAGTGAGCTTCACTTTAAAACTTGGATTAACCAGCTGCTGCATTTGGCTCCAAAGATCCTGTCCTTGGAAGGAGTGTGAGGTCAGTGGGTCTGTTTGAGCATGGGAAGCTACAGAGCTTTGAATTCAGGGCTCTCGTAGAAGGGAAGAGGCTTAAATCATGGTCCAGGGGTTGTTTTCTCTTGGTCCACCATAGAATCATAGAATGGTTTGGGTTGGAAGATCATCTATAAGGTCATCTTAAAGATCATCTAATTCCAGCCCAGTTAGTGGCTATACCATAGCCCCGAGACCAGTTCCCTTTACAGAAAGTTCTTGAGGGATTTGGTTTGTGAGAAACCTTTAGACCTTTTACTCTGTGGGCACAGAGTGGGTGTTTGACACTCAGACAATCCACGTTTATCACTTCAGTGCAGTAAATAAATTGTGTGTTAAAGAATTTTTTACACAATGAAGAGAAAACACACCATTTTCACTTGGAATCAACTAAAATGAACCATCTGAGGCAGAATCACAAAATATCAAGGATTGGAAGGGATCTCAAGAGATCATCTAGTCCCATCCACCTGCAGGAGAAGGAACACCCGGATCTGGTCCCACAGGAAGCTGTGCAGATGGGGTTTGAATGTCTCCAGAGAAGGAGACCCCACATGCTCTCTGGGAAGCCTGGGACACTCCTCTGTCACCCTCACCCTGAAAAAGTTTCTTCTCCTATTTCTGTGGAACCTTGTGTTCCAGCTTGCCCCTTGTCATGTCACTGGAGGTCACTGAGAAGAGCCTGGCTCCATCCTCAAGTTTCTGGTGGGAAATTCATAGTTTTTAAAAGGAATATTGCATTATTTCTTCATTTATGATGAAAGCAGAAGCCTGTGAGGTTGGGCTGACAACTAGATGATCTTTAAGGTCCCTTCCAACCCAAACCATTCTATGATTCTATGTGTTCATCTCTGTCTTTTGCTCCCCACCCACCCCCCCCTCCCTGAGTTTCAAGATGGGATAAATTCCAAAATTAAAAAACAAAAAGCAAAATCAAGACAGAACAGCTGAGTCTGACCTGATCTTAACATGGAACTACAAACGATCCCCCAATTTATTCCAGTCTGGACCTGGTTTCCATGCAAAGATTAGAAAAACCTCAGTAATACCCATGATGAATTTGAGCTCTGAGCAGAAGATTCAATAACAGAACTCTGGGCCAAATCACGGTGGTTTCATGGATTTGTAATGAAAGATCTACAATTTCTAGAGGTCAAACAAATCCAATGCCTTCCAGTATTTCCCATTTGTCCCTTGGCAATGGTTTATCTGGCTGTTTGTTTAGGTAGGCTTTGCAGTCTTTCCAAATTTCAGCAGAATAATCATGAATCAGTGTTGTTTTATGAAGCTGAAGATAAATTAATGGCTTTGTTATTAGAAGAGAGGGTGTTTACATGGGGCAGCTGTGTTGAAATTTGTGCTCCCCTACACAGCACTGGAGAAGCTGATCTGACACTAAATGCTACTAAAAAAGTGGACCAAAACTGGGGATACCAAGATAATCTAGAGGATAGGAAATTTTATTCAAGTTGGGTTTTTTTGTGGCAGAGACTTGGGATCAAGTCTCAGTACACTCATAGAATCATAGAATAGTTTGGGTTGGAAGGGAACTTGAAGATCATCGAGTTCCAACCCCACTGCCATAGGCAGGGACACCTCCCACTACATCAGGCTGCTCAGTGCCTTGTCCAGCCTGGTCTTGAACACCTCCAGAGAGGGGGCATCCACAACCTCTCTGGGCAACCTGTTCCAGTGTTTCACCACCCTCACTGTAAAGAATTTCCTTCTTATGTTGAGTCTAAATCTACCCCCTTATAATTTACATCCATTGCCTCTGGTCCTCCCATCCGATATCACATTAAAAATTCCTTCCCCTGCCTTTCTGTAGGACCCCCTCAAGTACTGATAAGTTACTATGAGGTCCCCCCTGAGCCTTCTCTTCTCCAGGCTGAACAACCCCAACTCCTTCAGCCTGTCTTCATAGGGNTGGTTTGGGTTGGAAGGAACCTTGAAGATCATCTAGTTCCAACCTCCCTGCCATCGGCAGGATCACCTTCCACTACACCAGGTTGCTCAATGCCTCATCCACCCTGGCCTTAAACACCTCCAAGGGAGTGAGGAGGCATCCACAGCCTCTCTGGGCAACCTCTTCTAGGGTCTCACCACCCTTAAAGGAAAGAATTTCTTCTCTCCATCCTAAATCACCCCTCTTCCAATTTGCATCCATTCCTCCTAGTCCTGCCATCCTGGACCCTATTCAAAAGTCCTCCCCCAGCCTTTCTGTAGCCCCCTTCAGGTATTGAGAAGCTACTCTGAGGTCCTCTCTGAGCCTTTTCCAGGCTGAACAACCCCAACTCCTTCATCCTGTCCTCAGAAGGGAGGACAGGCTCCAGCCCTCTCATCATCTTGGTGTCTCTCCTCTGGACCTGCTCCTACAGCTCAATGTCCTTCTTATGTTGAGGGCTCCAGAACAAGACATAATGCTCTGAAATATTTTCAGGATAGTAAATATTTTCATATTTACTTCTACTAGAGAGCTTATCAGACAGGTTCTCCTCACCAGCACTTATCGAGG
This sequence comes from Turnix velox, assembly GCA_013400935.1. Lineage (NCBI taxonomy): Eukaryota > Metazoa > Chordata > Aves > Charadriiformes > Turnicidae > Turnix > Turnix velox. Next base: position 11,857 of record VZTY01000825.1, on the reverse strand, counting down.
AAGCTCTCAAGGTGCCAGAACAAGCAAGAAAACCAATCAATTCATTGTAATAAGAAATTAATTGTTGTTATAGATCATTCAGGTTTTAATTTTTCTCTCTGAAGACCTTGGTTTTTCTCACTTTTGAGTATGTCAGCATGGACATGTGACTATTTCATATGATTCAGAGAGACAAAATAAAATTTAAAAAATTAAAATAAAATAATTCCATTTATAGCAAATGTATCTATATTGCACAAAGGAGAAAATAATAAAGAAATAAATGCTTATCATCCTCAGCAAGGCACATGGGATGGAATGCTTTCTTCTAACTGTCTCAGTTTCCAAATCCCTTGGAAGTCTATCTCCAAAGTGCTGATTTCAAGGGGCACTGATGGATTGTTCAGCAGAAATTTGTTGTACAAATTTAAAAGTACAAATTTAAAAGCACAAGCCTTCATATTTCAACAAATAAGATGCTTTCCAAGGTTACTGAGTCTGGATCTTTTTGTTGGAGAAATAACACCAGCTGGTTGTTTGGGGTTTTTTTTTCTTTTTCACTAAAATCCAGTTACAGGTTTCAAATCGTTTTTCTTTTCTGATGTATTTTTCCCATTTGCTAAACATCAATATTTTTCAGATAAAAGCTGCCATGATGACTGTGTTATTGCAACAGTTGGAAGAAAGACAATTTTCCTAACATCTTAGGAAATGAGTGTTATTTGCTCAGCATCATCTGGTGATTGTTATAATTTATTTTTTTATTGGTGCTCATGACAAGAAACACTCTCTCCTCAGAGGCAGGTGTCTGCTCCTCTCTATAAAATAAAGTAGAAAAAACACAGCTTCTTCCCAAAAGACTGAATAAAACAAGGTCACAGGGCTTCTGAAGGCCTGAGTTAACTCCTCTTCGAATTTGTATCCATCACTCCTAGTCCTGCCAGCCTGATTTCTGACAAATACAGAACTTAAAACAATTTGGAGGGTTAAGTGTGATGAAAACAGCACAGTCCCATCCCTTTATTGGGACAGGGACATTGGTAGATTTGTCAGAATGCCTTTTAGCTATAGAAAAATAATTAAAAAAAGCTGAGAAGCTTTGTATACAGTGATAAACAAATGTTCTGCCTGCATAGAGCTCAGATTAAAATGGCAAAGGCCAAATATTTGTGCTGGAACACACAGGCAGGCACCTCATTTTGGCTGGGTTTGTGGTTGTGTGTCTTTTCAGGCTGGGTCAAAGCAAGCTCGTTAGCTTGAGAGCTGGGAAGTGGAAAGACAGGCATTTAGTGTGTGGGAAATAGATGGCAGAGGAGGAGGGATGCAGGAGAAGGGAAGGAAGTGGGATTCTGGCTGAGAAAGAAGGTTGTGGCTTTGACTTTGGAAGACAGGGAAGGGTAAGAGGACAAATGGGAACAGGGGCAGTGACAAAGGAAAGAGTTGCTTTTATTCAGGGCCTTTCATTAAATCAAACCCTAAGTGGTAATTACTGGGATTCAATGGGTACATTCAAACTTTGACAACCTTCCTCCCCCTATTCCAACCCAAACATGACTTTTTTTTTGTGTTTCATTTGTCTTGAAACACCTGATGGCTTTGTGGCATGAAACAACTATTGCTCCACACTCCACCACACAGTGTGGGACAAGCAAGTGCTCCATGAATAGTCCCTTTATTTCTTGATAATTTGAGATATTTTTTTTTATTTATGGCTTGTCTGTGATGGTGTGGGAACGTAGATGAGTGTGTGTGGAATTATATCCAGAGTTTAAGCTTTTACATTTTCAGCCCAGGCTGCTGTCACACAGCAAAACATAAAAGCAGTTGTCATCTTTAAATTTTTTTTTTTGGTGTTTTCCACCCCTCGTGGTTTTCATCTGAAATACTAGCCTTGGAGTGTTTGCTGTGTCAAGTGAAATTCCAGGAAGGATAATTTTATAAGCGGTGATAGATACAATCTGAATTTTAGCAAAGCAGGAGGAATTCATCTGGGAGTAATGGATGCAAATGTGAAAAGGGGTGATTTAGGCTGGAGAGAAGAGAGAAATTCTTTGCTGTGAGGGTGGTGAGACACTGGAAGAGGTTGCCCAGGGAGGTTGTGGATGTCCCCTCAATCCCTGGAGGTGTTTAAGGCCAAGCTGGACGAGACACTGAGCAACCTGGTGTGGGTGGAGGTGTCCCTGTCCATGGCAGGAAGGTTGGAGCTAGATGATCTTTAAGTTCCCTTC
>VZTY01000823.1:771511-832248 GCA_013400935.1 Turnix velox | reverse complement strand
GTGTAGTAAGTGCTGCTTCTAAACTCAAGACAAAAGTAGGATGCTCATTGCCTTTTATTTCAATTTTTAATTATTAGCCTTATTTCTAATAAAAAGTAAAAAATTCATTTCTGGAATTGTTGGACANAAGACAGGCTGAAGGAGTTGTGGAATTGTTGGACCCTTTAAATATCACATATGTTGTAGGAATGGATAATTAGCATGTTTCAGTCAAGCAATAAGATTTATATAAAGTAGCTACAGCATGACACCCTGTACAATAATATTAGAAAGAATATTTACTCTGTGTTTGAAAACCACTATGCAGAGCTTCTGAATACTTCGATTTTGTCTATTCTGCTTTGATTTATTCTCTTCTCAATCACAGTTTGTAAAAATAATGACAAATTATTCATATTTGTTTCCTTTCTGACAAAATTAGAAAGTCAGTCTGTCCTGAGATTGGATGCAGAAATAAATAATGCATTTTTCTCACCTGCAGCAGACAATAAGTGCAGAATGACTCTTAGTGAGTTGGCAGAAGTGCGTTATTTATGCCATCGTGAGTTTTCCCAGTTTCTGCTGTGCTTGAGTAACATACATACTTGTGTTGCATAGATCTGTTTGAAACAATTCAGTAGGTTCTGGAGTTTGTTTTCGAGCAGAACAGATCATACAGCCCTGAAAGCTCACAACTTTTCACTTGTTTTTCTGCTTCTGTTCCTGAATAAACAGAGTGCTATGGATTGGAGTGATCCCTATGCACTCTGTCTAATGTAGGATTTAATTCTGTGATTTGGAATATGCAATATGCATATTCAGACAGCTCTCTTTTTATGGGCATATAGTCACTCAGTGTTCTCCGTGTACTAGTTTTGTACAGTTTGGTAGGATACGTTAAAATATTCTTATAGTATGTAATATGTCTTTGCTGTTTATTTGCTTTTATTTTTTTTATGATTGTGAGATTCCTGTTTTTTCCCCCTTCCCAGCACTCTGTGTTTCCCTGATCCCACTGCAGTCTGTGTTTACTTCGTTCAGCACCCACCATTCCTATTCAGAGCAGTAGCTCTGGAGCTTAACTTGTAAGAGGCATGAGTTGATGCCAAATCCTTCTGATGCCTGTTTGTAGAAGGGGTCATGATTTCTCCTAGCTTCTGGGTTGTTAGGGGCTATTGTTTTATGTCTGTATGAATATCTGTGTCTGTGCTTACAAGGTACAGTTTAAATTAAAAGAGAAACCTGTCTGATGTTCCAAACACAATTTTATACATATAAATGTATATATTTATATATTAAGCAAACCTTGAAGGATCTGGCCATGCCTCTGCTGGGCTGTGGGCTCATGGTTCTGCTGTAGTAACAGCAGTATAAAATTCACCCAGCAATAGTACCCCTGCTTGAGGGGCTGGAAACAGCTGTAAGGATCCTACAGTGACCCAAAGTTATACCAGTTTTGGTAGTATCTGGCACTTTTCAAAAGCAGCAATTGGGTTGTGAGATCAAAATCCAAAATCCAAATGTCACATATGGCCAGTAAATTGTGTTGTATTAAAAAGTCTGTGGTGGGTAGGAGAGTGGAACATTTCATGAGAAATTGGACATTTTAGAATTCTCTGAATATGTGAGGTTTCAGACAGATTGTTTATACTTTGAAGGCCCAGTAGAGGTGATGGGAATTTCTGCTTTAATATGTTGATGTAATATAAATCCTCAGGTAGGGGCACCAGAGAAATACCTGCAAAATTGTGTATTACTTAATGTGGGCAAAGGTATGAGATCCAGTATAGAGGAATCTGAAAAATATTATTTCCTTGAGGGTTTGAGTTCTCTGTATGGTCTAAGTGGCATCACAAGTGTGTGAGTTCTTCCAAATCATTCAAAATTAGTATGGAATTGGAGAGACCTTCTGAAATTATGTAGTGTGCACTTTTATTTTTTTAAATGTTTGCAACTTTTCTTTTGAATGTCTATATTTAAATAGTTTTGTATCAACAGAATTGCTGCTTATTCTCTGTATTTGAAGGGTTTACAGATAGTTTTAGTTGTGTTTATTATTTGAATGATCCACTTCAATGGTGCTTGCTGCTGGGTTTGTAATTTGTTGCTACAGGTATCTCTGACTTTGAATTGCACTTACCTCTTTATGTGAAGATAATCTTTTTTGACAACCTGAGATAACATCCAGTCATTCTAGTTATGCCCCCTTATTTAAAACAATAGATTCCTGAGATGTCTCTTACTCAGTGTAAAGTTCATCATATATATATTTCTTTATATTGTTCCTCTTGTAGCATCTCCAGCACAGAGCCACAGATTTGTTGAAGGGTTTGGAGTATCTCCCTTCTGAGGAAAGGGTGAGGGAGCTGGGTCTCTTTAGCCTGGAGAAGACTAGTCTGGAGGATCTCATTCATATTTATTAAAGGATGGATGGATCTTCTGAGTGACATCCAGTGACAGGACAAGGGACAATGGGTGCAAATTGAAACACAGAAAGTTCCAAAGAAAGAAGAAAGAAAGAAATTTGTCATGGTGAGGATGAGATAACAGTGGCACAGGCTGCCCAGAGAGAGTGTGGGGTCTCCTTCTCTGGAGACATGCAAACTCTGCTTGGACACCTTCCTGTGTGACCTGATCTAGGTGTTCCTGCTCTGGCAGGGGGATTGGACTAGATGATCTCTCCAGGTCCCTTCCAATCCCTGACATTCTGTGTGTGCATGTGGTATATAGTCTGCACCTATATGATCTATACAGTTCTAGCTATGGTTTTAAGTTTATAATGCACTTTAGATTAAGAGAACCAGAATCCCAGCTGGTGCAAGTTAGTAAAGCTCCTCTGAAATCAATAGTGCTCTGCCAGTTTCTACCATTTGATGATCTGGCCATAATAATGTAATATTACTAAAGAGATAACACAGTAAAAAGGAAGCATTATACTGATTCAGCTGGGGCAGCTATTAGATTGGAGCACTGCTGAGCACATATTGTCTAATATGCACCTAATGGCTGATATCCATTTCGTGAGACCTGGTTTTTAGATCTGTACCAAGCAGAGTTAATGAAGTTAGTTCTTTGGGAGGAGAGGGGGGGACATGACATGGACATTTTGTTAAAACTCATAATCTTTACCAAAATGCATGTTCTTCTGTTGGAATAAGATTAGCTCATAAAATTAGCACATAAAAGTGAGTTTTGCCCACTTGTCTATGAGGATATGGAACCAAGGCTGTCTTTTATTAGTGCAGTTGGAATTGGAAAGCTAATTGTATGAATACCCTTTCAGAAATCCCAAAATACCTCTACTGCAAATTCTAGTGTGAGGAGCCATTCTCAGGTAAGATGCTGTAGAAGAAAATAAATGCAGCATTTCTTGACTGCTTTGCAAATAGATCATACCTTTGTTTCTGTTTCTAGATGCAAATATGCTCTCACACATAATACAAATTGCAGTTGCTTTAAAGAAAACTCTTTTCAGGATGCAATGAATACAAATGCAGAATAACAAGTTTCATTTCTGAATATCCAAAAATTGCTAATATACAGATTTAATTGTAGTAAATCCATTTTAGTACAGAAAAAAATTAAGTGCTCTTCTTTCAGATAACTTCACTTGCAGATAATTATTTTCTTCTTTGTTATGTTTTAAAATAATTTCTATTCTTCATATCATCATAAAGTAAATTATTTATTGATCTAATTTTTTTTTTCTCAGATCACTTCTTATTTAATGTCAGTCAAACAGGAGATTTAGTTTTCTTACTTTTCTCCTCTAGCTCATGCTAATACTAAAGCCAGTGTTCTTATTTGTCTTAATGTGGCTACATTATGCACACTGTGCCAACATGAGCACTTGGGCCTGCAGGAGCCCACAATATATCCAGGCAGGCATGCATGGTCCTGGATGGAAGTCTTTAGAATACCATCTCTCATTATTCAGATATATCCTATTTTCAGAATTTATTCCACAACTCTTTTCCTAAAGTTACAGTAAAAACTGAAGTGTTGAGTCTCTAACTTCACTGGATACCAGTGCTCAGATTTTTGGGGTTTTTTTTCTTTTTAAACAGGGATAGGAAGAGCAATATATCAAAATAAACTTTGAGAAATAACTTTGCTACTGCCTTTTCCTTACTGTTGAAAATGGCAGTCTTCAGGCCAAATGTATTTTGTGATGCTTGAAGGATCATTTCACAAAATTTCAACTGTCATTGAAATGGTTACTTTTTAAATTTTTCCTTTTGTAACTAATCAAAAAAGTATTTTTGATTATAGCTTTTCCTTTTATATTAAAAGAGACTTGCTTGTTTGGCAAAAGCATGTGTGGCTGCATGAGCACCTTGCAGTATTCTCCTGCAGCTGAGTTATAGTTCACCTGTATTTCCACAGTGAAGAATTATGCTGAATCAGCTTTCTCCTGCCTCATTTAACTTTGTTTTCTAATTCTTCTTGCTCAGCTCACATACATGGAGAGCAGCCACAGATTCACCCTTTTTACTGTTCAGAATGCTAAATAGCAATGGAGCATCTACTTGCCTTTCCAGCAAAGCAAGTGCAGCTTTAGTAAGTTTTGGGCAGTATTTTGGGCATGATCTCTTCCAGTACCTTTATGAACCATGGTCAAAAGTTCCTCCATTTGCTTAGTTTACCTCTTAAAGTGATTCTTTGCTTTCATATAATGGAAAGATAACTGATAGCTTAACTTTTGTTTGTTATCCTTGATTGGTATTTCTATGTATTTCCCAATAGTTACAGTGATTATAATGAATCTTGGATGGTCATACAGATGATATCACAGTGGAATAGGAAAGAAAACTCAACTAAGTGCTTTATTTGCCCCTGACACGCTTTTAAGTTCATCTGCATGGAGTGTGCCGATGCATGTGTCCATGAAGTTTCACCTTCTATTGACTGCTTTAGACATGAAGTTGCCTAGCTGCTGAACAGAACAATTCAGTTTCATTTTTTCATGTGTCCCAGAAATAGTAAAACAGAAGTCAGTTATTCACACAATCAAAGAATAAAAGCATACAAAATTATTTGTATTATAAATGCTATCTATTAATGTGTACTATCTTGATAAAAAAGGATGATTTTCTTTTCTAGTGCCCTAGGTAGGAGAATGGTAACTACAAAAGAGGCTTTGCAATTTATAATACTTCCAAACAATTGTGTGTAACAACGGGTGTTATAGCATATCAAACCAAGATGGGGTGATCCACCTTCCCTTGGTTTGATACACTTTCAGATTCTTTAAAGGCTCTTGAGATCAGGACCCCTATGGAGTCTTTGAAGCTTGTGTTTTTCTTTCACTAGAAAGTGAAACCTTGGCTTTTAATGGCAGCTCAGCAAATATCTCATCAATAATTCAAGTGTCAAGTGTACTTCTGTTAGAGGTACCAATTGCAGATCAAAGATACTAGCACTGAGGTACAGCGTTTCCTTCAAAGGTCTACACAGTTGAGCTTTGCCTTTTGTTGCAAGAGAACTTCTCTTTTTAACATTCATTACTTGCATAAGTCTTAAGCATGTTGTTTGACAACTGTGGGGAATTAAATGTTTGGTTCCTCTAGTCAGTATAGTGCAGTAGTTTTGAACCCTCCTTCATGCTTGTTTAGGAAAGTAGCATATTTGGAAAAGCTTTTTTCTGTCTGTTTCTACCTTTCTTCAGTTGACCGAAGTCTATTATGTGTAATGATGGCAATGACATACCTTTTGAGGAAGTCAAGAAGAATTCAAGATGGAATTTAGTATCAGGTACAAATAAGCAGGATGGTTATTTTTTGGCCTTTTCTCTTTCAGTGAGCATTTAGGATGTGCCTTTTCTAATTTTTTATTTGTTGCCTTTCCACTCATAATGAATATGGCTGTGAAATCGAATCCCTTTATTATTCTTCCAGCTCTACTGTGTTTTTCTTTTTTAACAGCTGTTAAAACAATTGCAACAATAATTACAGTAATAAGGACTCTGAGTATTTTGTGCTTGTGGTTTATCTCTTCCTATTTTGTAATTTTGGCTGGCATATACCCATAGGCACAGTGTAATGTCAAGGTGTTAAACAGAGTTTGAATGCTCAATGGCTGAAGTGATGGCTCTTTGAAAAAAGAAGGAAATTTTGATTAGGCATGCCTCATCATTATGTGAAAAACAGAAAATTAGAATTAAGAAGCTTATCAGATGACTTTTATAAATCATAGAATATTGATTGCCTGAGCTTCATATTGGCTTCAGAGTACAATGGGAATAACAGGTCGAATGTGTGTCACTCAAGAGTGTTTTAAACCTGAAGGCTGAATTTCAGTGACTGTTTACTACCTCTTTGCAAAACAAACAGAAATCTGTATTCCTCCATTCCTTTATAAACTTCTCAGTTGCTATCCCACAATACACTTAAGCATTACAGTGGGGTAGATGTTAATTTCTACTTTGCAGAGCTGCTTGCAGAGGAAGTCTAATAGTGTCCACACAAGGTCATTCATTTGTCACTCCTCACTAATGAATGCGTCATGAAACCAAATTTTAGTGTGTTTGGATATTTAGGTATTTTCTACTGAGTAGCTTATAAGTCATATGGATTTCAGACAGCAAGAGGCATTACCAAGAAAAGAAATTTGCTTTGGAAAAAACCCTTGAGCAATGTGTTTTCAATTTCTTGTTCCTTTCCTATGGGTCTTGAATATGCAACAATCCTTTTCCACATCTGTCTGCCCTTCTGGGGTGGGGATTGTGTCAGTTTGTGTTCTAGGTGGCTGTCTCTCATTGGTCTTTAGAGACATTTTACCTGGGACCCCTGTTTCAGTAAAGAGCAAGTAGAGACAGCAGGAGTTTGCTCTTGACTTAGCAGTGCCGTATACAACATTTCAGTGCTTTGAAAATACTTTCAATGTTGATATTGGCTAGCATTTAGTTCTTCTATCCCTGTTCCTTGTGCCAGAGATGTTCCCTGACTTCGTTTAATGAATGTGGCAAGGCTATAAATAAAACTGGCGGTGGAAATGCTGGCCCGGTGCTGTGAGCTGCACACCATTAATATCCTATCAAGACCATTGGCTTGGCTGTATGCCCAGGAATATCAAGGAGTGTTCCTGCTTGTGGTCACACCTTACATTTGGAAGAAGATTATATGTAAGTTGACAGCACAGCATAAATGTTTCCTAAATTGATTTTCATTGTGAATAAACTCTATGTCTGTAAGAAAAGTGTCTGGTGTGATTTGACTGTTTCTCGCAATAGAGAATCCACCACTGCTGGTGGAAGGCTGCTGCTCTGTTTTCTTTTACCTGGCTGTTGAAATCTGCACATTATTTTTAATTAGAATTTGCTTCTCAGCTTCCACTGGTGGATTGTATTGTGCCTCTGCCTGCTCAACAGAAGTAGGCAGAGGTATCCTATTTGCTCCTAGATTTATTACTCTACATTCGGCCCTGTTGATCTTCAGTTCTTTGCACTGCATCAGCAAGGTGTTCTTCTCATTTAGCGTCAAAATCCTGTTTGCATGTCAGCTTTATAGCTAAAGATCCCATGTTTTCCTACAGGAAGCTGATGAAAATGCTAAATAAGAATGAGACCTAAATGTGGGCTTTGTAGGAACTCAGTAGTACCATACAGCGAGGATTCCCCACTTGCAGTTGTATTTGGAGACCCATCAATTAATAAGTCTTGCAGCTTCTGTACTTTTCTAGATTTTTATTAAGTGACAGACAATCAGCTCTAGCATTATTTGTGACTGAGGTCACATCCACTCATTTAAGTAATACCACTTGACTTTTAAAGATACAAGCACAGTATTAATTTCAGTAATTTTATCTGGGAATTTCCCTGAATTTCATGAGCTACCAACCAAAAAACAAGCTTTTCTCCAGCACTTGGATCACAGTTTTCTATCTGTGCTGATCTGAACAAAAATCTTAATGTAGTAGCTGCTCAGTATTACTTCCTTAAGTCACTTTTGGATCCTACTATGTTTTCTTGCAGTGTTGACTCACACTGGAATTCTGCCAAACTCAGAATGAAACTGGTTTGTAAGCCTTTCCATGTTGCTTGGCTTTTAATGACCATTCTGCTATATTAATCTATTACTGTACTAATAGTACTGTTAGAAGGCATTTTGTTGCTAATGTACTTTGAAAAATCCTTATTGTCCTTAATTGTGTTGGCCATTGATTTCTCATTGATGTTAGCCTCAAGCATGCTAGCAATCTCCTGGCTCTTAATTTATATTAATTGCGATCACTGTTCCTCTTTTTGCTTTCATTATTTACTTTTATATGTGCTTGTACATTCCTAGTAAGTCTTTTTCCTCTAAGGTTGATTAATTTTTCCTTGATTGTGGATTTTGTGGCATTTAATACAGTGTTCTTAACTCTTAGCTGTTGTGATGGATCTGACTTCATGGATATTCAGATTAAAAAAAAAAATTCAACCACAGTGTACTCCAGTGTAATTTAAAGTTAATTCTCAAGATAATTTTCACTTATAGCATTCTGCTCTTTCTCAGTGTTGTGGTATGCATTTTTATATAAGGAAAAAAGTTAGAATGAGTAGCCTGTATATAATTTTCATAAAGGTCTATAGATATGATGATCAGTGTTACAAAATTGCTAGTTTAAGTCAGATATGGATGCATAGCAGTATTCAGAAAAGCATTATTCTTTCAAGTGGTTTGAACTCAAATTTTTCATCTTTTCATTTTAAACCCTCCTGGTGGAGACACGTTTGAATCCTTTGAAGGATTAGGATGTCACAGAATGAGACTAGTATACAGTTTGGCAAAGGCCAAAAGAAGTTATACTTTCTTAATCTGCATAAGAAATTCAATTAGCAATTTTAAAGCCTCTTCTCCTACTATTCTGAAAGTGTGATCCAGAAGGCTTTGTTTATGAAAGAACCAGTTACCTGGGCTGTTGCTTTCTGGCAAGATACCTCAGAGTCTTTAGAGAGTCTTGAGACTTTAGAGCTACATCTTAACTATGATGGGTGATGGCTGGATAAATCCTGTACAGCTGTGCAGCTGCAGTACGTGGCACTACAATAAAAAGTTATACAAGATAAGAAAAGAGATTATGATATTCACTGTAAGCAGCATAAGTATATTGCAACCTTGAAGAGACACCTGGCTGTGTGGATATTCAGATTAAATTTGTGCTGAGCTCTGTGATGCTGCAGCTAAACTGATGGTTTTGATGAGTGTGTAATTAAGTAATTTACCACTGCTACTTCAGTGTGGTAAAAGCAACATGTGCCATGAATTGATACAAATGTTCTGAAGACACCTTTTAGCTATAGTAATTGACCTGTTCTCATCAGTGCTCATGGTTGAAACAGCCTGAGTTTTTGCCTCACATTGAACTTGTGTGGTCTTCCTATGGTCAAAGATGCTAAATAAAGAATGTCCATCATAACTGAACAAAAAGTAAATGAATCATTTAATAGTAAGTGAAGTTGGCATGTTCAATTTTCAGAAGAAAGATAGCTTTTAATTATGAACCATGAAGAATTCTGCCACAAAGATGTTGCCCCTGTTTATATGGGGTTTCTTTTGTTGAACTTGATGAAAACCACCTTCTAGATTGGTAAGGACCACTACATTTGCCAAATGTAGTGACAAAGACAGGACCAGATTCAGCTGCTTCTTAGAACATTTGTGGCTCCAAGACTGATTTTTTATCAGTATGCAAATACTTAAGATAATCATACAGAAGATTAGATTAGATGTTAAGCATGAGCGTGTTTCTTTGTGGTATCTCTGTGAAACTACATTATTGAAAGAGCTTAGGGTATAGAATGGGAGTTTTATGTATCGGATGAGTATTGTGAATACAAAGATCTGTGAAAAAAATTATCATTTGAAAAAGTTTATTATGGCTGAGCTGGAAGCCACAAGAGCATGGCTATGTTACCCTTGACCATGTAAAAATCCCAGGTGATTTTAAAAGTGATATATGCAAAATATGTCACTTTTTCTTTCTGGGGCAGTGCTATAGGCATGGCAATGAAATGCAAATCCAAAACTTTGATTAATGTCATTAGAATTTTGTGTTTTTCTTATGAAATTTTTTCTTATATTAGAGCTTTTCATGGATAATTAATTTTTCGGGTAAAAATATTTACTTCTGAACATAAAGTTCTCCTGAAACTGAAAAAAACCCAACTAGTTTTCATATTTAAAATGTTAAAATGGGACATCTCATACAAAAAATTTTAATAGTAGTAAATTTCTTAAAACTAACCATATATATATTCAGGTTTGATTAATTGAAATTCCATGAGAACACAGCCCTGCAACATTTAATTAGAAAACTCCAAGCCAACTCAGTTGTAAAGTTTGTTGAATAATAGGGTTCTTACTAAAGGCTTATTTGCCAGTGATTTATTCACCAAAGCCCTTTTGCTGTATGCCATTTTGGTGCTTCTGGGGGCTTTCATAGAGTGAAGTCAGAAGTGCTACTGTAGAACTAACCTTGAGCTGTTTTTTTGTAAGTAATAAAGCATTGTTACCTCCTGGTTCCTTTTGTTCTTCACTCTACATATGAAATACCTGTAAGTAGAACATTTTATTAACATCAAGGTCGCTGCCTATTTTAACTTGTGAAAAGATAAAATAGAACTATTGAGAATTCTTTTCCAGCGATGTCTTCTTGCTGTCAATCTGCAGAAAGATGTATTTTTCTCTGAAAACGAAGAAAAACTGGGTTTGCATCTCCCATTTTGCTTTGATATTTAATAGAAAAGAATTTTTGTTCACATTGAAACTGAATTTTTTTAATTAAGAGGAAGTGAGGAACATACAAATCTGAGAACCATTATTAAGGAAGATGCATTCAAGCGAGGGAAGTCTTCTCCCAGCCTTGAAAGCTATTCATTATGGTAGTTCTGTGGTTTTTCCTATACTAGATTACATTGCGTTACCTTAATAACCAGTAATGCAGCAGGAGGTCCTAATTGGTAGAGGTCACTTGAAGCTGGCCTCCAGCTGCAGTGGCAGAAGACTCGGTGATGGCCTGCAGACTATAATTAGAGTGCTATAAAACTAGAAGGTAAAGCGTGCCAGAATGTATTAGCAACAAAATGTTAGCTTGTAAGTAGTAAGTCTGGGTTCTACAGGGGTGTCACTCATTCAAGAAGAAGTAAAATGCTTCCTTCAAGAAAAAAATTGCATACAGAATCCTGAAAGCTTAAGGCATGGAGGAGGTTAGCACAGGGATGGAAAAATCTGCGCAGCTATTAAAATACCTTTTTTCCCCCCTCATCCTCCTCTTTTTTTCCTTTTATCCTTTTTCCTGTCTGCCTTATAAAAATACAAGAGTATTTAGCCACGGGAAACTAATGTAGAAAACCTTTCATGCAAAGAAACGGTGCATCTGTCTTTGCATTTTTTCTATTAGTGGCTGGCTGGGCTTACATGCACTGATCAGCCACTGGCACTGTGGCTGACATCAGTTACTTCTGATGTCAGCAGTGGTCTGTCTGGAGGTCCTGTATCATTGATTTTCTGCTTGTACATTCTAGTTGCTCTGTCAATCAGTAAGCTGAAATGTAGAATGATAGTCAATAAGCAAAAGGACTGAGCTCCCACAGATATATGTATAGACAATACGGATGGATGCAGAAAACACCAAAATCCTTAGGAAGAAGCAAATGTAGCAAGCTTTCTTGAAGGACAACAAAAATTTATGTTCTCCTTAACCCACCTGGAATCAAGCCTGCTGGTTAGAAGATGCATATGAAATGTTACCAAATTCTGTATGGAAATGGATAGCATATGGGGTGAAATCTGAGAAGTATTTAGAGTAAAGTGAGATGTTGGGGTATGTTGTCAGAAACTGGTTCTATACAGAGCAGTTACCTGGCTGAATTTTTCTCTGGCATCTTTCTTCACCATGGGCTTCCATTGTAGTAGATCATTGCCCAAGTTAGGTTACTGCAAGGTATTTCTTTTTCTGTTGTATCATCTTCTCCTTCCACAGGTAACAAGATACACTGGTAAGGATATCTGCTGCCTATGGATTACCTTAATGCAGGCCAAAATTAATTCCTAGTGTTACAAAATGAAATTTAAAAACTGTGACTCTTATTAATTAGGTTACTGAGAACCTGTGATGTAGAAGTTAAATCTCTCATTACACTGGTAACAGTTGAACTATATTATCTTTTCATCTTGCTACACAGCACAATTTTGTATAGAGATACTTAAGCTAGACTGGATACCAGAAGCAGTCTGTCTGTGACAGCACTCAGCTTAGCATAGTCTAATAGATTTTTCTAAGAAATAGTATATATTAGCTTATATGAAATGTACACTGTCATATTTAGACTACTTTTGTTGCCCAAGCCAATTCCCACAGATATCCAGTACAGGGTCAGGTGTCTTTCTATTACACTGAAGTGTATTGTGAGTGTAGCCCCATTGGTTGATGTCATTCCTGCAGATGAGGCTTGGTCAGAGAAAACTGAGATGAAACATTAATGATTTAAGGAATTTGGTAGCTTCTACTCTTTTCTCATAGTCAGGAATTACTCTTGTGTTCAGTTGAAAGCTGCTTGCAGAGCTTATGGAGTTTGCCTTTGATATTTGTTAGTGATAATCCCTGCTTGATGTGCTTAAGGGCATTCTCAGCAAACTCCCAATTAATTTTTTAAAATTCGTGAAAAACTGCAGGGATTCTTCAAGGAGGGACTTGAGCTGAATGTTGGTATAGACAAAGGAACTGCCCTAAGGATAGAAATGAGAGTTGCTATCCAGTATCTTTATGACCAGTAGTAATGTTTATAGTTTGCATGATAAACACAGTAGCAATCAGGTAAATGGCTTTAGGCTGTGTGTTGATCATCCCAGTGATTGAAAGAATATGTTTTCCTCCAGTGTAAACACTAATTTTTTGGGGTATCACTCCTTTGAAGCATCAGCTCTCTTACTTAGGGTAGCAGGATCTAGGTTGCACTGGAGAATCTGGTGAGTGTTAGCACAGGAAGATAAATCCTGACAGGCTTTGTATGAGCCAAGTCTGCTTCTGGCAATGCATGTCACTGGTGGGGTCTGATACCTGCAGAACCATTCAGAAACTTTCTCAAAAAGGTTTGTGAACTGGTCCTTAGCTAAATCTGGGCCAAATCCAGGCATTTGAGCTAGCACATGCCCACAAAGACAAGCACGTGCAGGCCTCTGGGCTGCTCTAGTTATGTCACGCTGCTACAAATTCTTGTTCTTCACACTACTGTTGACTCAGTTCAATTTGGGTATATACTGTAATTTCTGAGCAGGTTTGGTGGCAAAAAGACAATGGTTGCGCTATATGTGAAAAATGGAGTTTGCATTCTGACCGAGTTGTATATATGTAGTGTCCCTGTTATTATAAGCAGAGAATTTTAAGGCTTTTATAGGCAGATTCTGTAAATCATGAGAATATCTGTTAGAGATCTTCAATGATGGATTGCAACACCTGATGATTAGGAGGCTAAGAGTGTTTCAGTTCAGTCCATTGCTGAAGTGAGAATGTAAAAGTACAGGTTTCTGGTCCAAACTGCTGAAACCTTGCATTTTTTTTTTTCCTAGTGACAGTAGAGATTTCCTTTTTACTGTTGAAGCAGAACTCAGTGTTGAGGTTGGAATAGCTTGTCAAGAGCATGACACACATTTTCTTCGGGTAAGAACAATTTTAATGTCAAAAGCATAGGAACTGAATCTCAATTTATTGTCTTTGCTTTGAGTCTCCCCATGAGTAAGACATGCATGTTTGGAGCTGGAGAATCACGGTTAAATCTAAGTGATAACTCTTGTTTTTCAGCAGCTTCTGTGTGGTCACAGAAGGTAGACTATAGTTTGTGGAATGTACTGTTACATTCACCATTGCTTCTGAGTCTCTTACAGTAAAGCTCAGCATCTGTTTTGTGATTTGATGAATGGCTTTGATCTGTTATTTTAATTGCTTCCTAGTAAGACACTAATGACCTTTTTTGTTCCAATAAACACTGCTTTGCTTAGTTGTAAATTAAATTCAACTAAACACTTCAAGCTTTATTACTAGTTTCTGTTTGATGACTCATCAGGCAGTGTTAACTCCATATGCAGAACTTCTGTAATTGTCATATCTTTGGTTGCATTAGGGGAAAAAAATCCTGATAATATCCTAAATAAATAATATAAAATATAGATAGACCACACTTTTACATAATTATCAGGTATATAACCAGTGTCCAGATATACCAATATTCTGTAATTTATTAATTCCTTTAAAATTAGGCAATGTGAACATTTCTTGAAGTCTTAAACTTAAAGACAATTCAGGGGACAACTAATCAAAACACTTTAACATTACCTTTTCAAATCAGATCTCTACAGCAAATAGACTGAAATTTTTTACTTCATTGACTTTGTTTCATGGTAAAATAAGAAAAAAACCTGATATAGAACAAAAAGAAGAGGGCATGACCAAATAAATACAGAAACCTACAAAACGTATTTTGAACAGCTGCACTTTTGAGATGCATTTGTTGAGATTTGTAGTGTGATTGTGTACAGTGAGCAGAGATTCACTCAGGGCTGTCATGGAAGAGAGATTCTTAAAACATTTTGCATACTGACCTAAGAATAATATAATGAATGCCAGTTCTGCATTGTCGGATCATAATACTACCATTTTGCTCAAGCTGCTATGAAATCATTAAGGATCCTTTGGGGATGAAGATGCACAGATTCAACTGTTAATAATATGTTTTGTTCCATCTCATAATAATAATCCACCCAGATGTCCAGTACAGGGTGCTATTTGATGGAAACTTAAAGCAGATCCAAGTCTGGGCTGCATGTGCTGACCTTATTGCCAGCTGTATGTTTCTGCCTCTCCTCTAGTGCTATTCTATTTGTTGTCATGCCATGGCTTGGAGTGGGAAATGATATGACTAAAAACTAAGCCAGCAAACCAGAGATGATCAGTTATATCAACTCGTTGCATAGCCTGATAGGCACAGTTATAAGATTGTCTGTCTGGCAGTTGCCCATAGTTCAATCAATTTCAATCGATCATCAAACCACACCCTTGGAGCCAAAGTAACATGAGCTACTCAGGGAGAGGTTCTGCTATTTGAGATTTCAAGCTGATAATAGGTCTCTTGAAAGAGTGCATTAACAGAGTTTGTTGCCCTTGAGGTACAAGTGGTGACTGCAGTTTTACTCAAAGAAGAGGTTCAGAAGGCATTAGCAGCAGCTAAGAAATTCAGTTCATCTAAGAACAGTATTGAAGCTTTGGCTTCAGCCTTCCACGTTCTTGTAGAGTGAAACAGGATCCCTGCTGATGTGTCTGGGAGTCTACTCTGCTTACAGAGAAGAATGGAGCAAGCTGTGAGACTACAGAAGCTGCTGTGTTAGCAGGCATGAGGATATCCTGTGGTTTCGTCGTTGATGATGGGGAAAAAGAGATTTTGAGCAATAATTTTAGCATTCACCTGCCATGACTACTTTTCATAGCAAATCTTGTGTGGAACTGGCTAGTTTTACCATTTTCATTAGCCTCAAGGAGATGAGACTGTTTTAGTAGCTTAACTGCCGTTGCAGTGTTACTCTGACAGGACTAATTGTACTGTAGGTTGCTTACTTTAAAATATGCTTGTAATTTGTTCTAGTTTCTGTTACCACTTTGTTGCCACTCTAAAATATTTGACTACTCACATACCTTCTTGCTTCCTCAAGTTGACAGAAACTCATTTTACTGAAGAAAGAATGGCTAATATGAGCCATGTTTATCCTTCTAACCTTGCATTGATGCAGAAAATGTACTATCATTCCTAGTGTCTCTCTGTGATGCCTTCTAAAATACTCATCAAGGATTATGAAAATTACCATTCTCAACTCAGCTGAATTCTCATATCTTACTTTTCGGATGTATGAAACAAACAAACAAAACTAGGTATCTCTCTAGAAACTCAGAAAATTCCTTTTCCTCAGGGCTGCTTGTTTTGGCCTTCAGAAGAGTTTTCCTCTTGGCTGAAAGGTGAGTGGCTGGCTTTCTCTGGGACTTGCAGGTCCGTGAGTTCAGTGACTTCTCCAGTATGCTTGATTAGGAACCTTAGGAAGTCATTCACAGAACATATTTCTGAGTTGGCATTCTCTAGAGAACTCCAGTATTCCTTTTGCCAAGGAGGAAAAATAGGTTAATGCTGTGGTGTTGCAGAAGGCACAGTGTGAGCTGTTGCCTGAGATGGAGATACTCAGAATTCACGAGCAGTCAGGGTGAGAAACAGAGACAATCTTAATGTTACTTTAGAGAGAAAATAAGAGCAAAGTACAAATCTGTACAAACTAAAAGTGAGAAAACATTATGTCCACTCAGCAGCAAGAATACATGCACATTATAGACATTCCGTGTTACAGTTTAGCAGAAGGATTTATGTTTTATATTACAAAGAGGGAGAGATAAAGAAAAACATGGCTAAATATTTCTGCTATAATGATGTTTCAAAATCTCTTGGAGCTTGTAGTGATGAGCAGGAAGAGTAAAGGCTTGAAATACAGTAAAGATTTATTGATATTCTTTCAGTTTATTATTAAATATCTGGTAAAATGTAAAGAGCAAGTTACTTGGTGACACTATGAATTACTTTTAATTAAAAAAAATAAAATTATCTCTCTCCTTTTGCTGTTTATCCAGTTTACTGTCCCTTTGACTATTTCTACCTTCATCACCATTTAACATAGTTGACAGAATGCATACTTTTTTAATATTCTGTCTGTAACTAGTCTGTATATTTTATATTGATGGGAGATGTGAAACATATCTGCAGTGTTTTTTCTTCAGGCCTACTGCTAATTTTGATATGTCTCTGTTTTTAATTTATTTGTTCATTTGTAGTTCCTATTCCAGCCTTAGTTTGCATTCAGGCTTACTTCTGATCTCTTTTGCTTCAGTCTTGCTCAGCCTTCTTGCTTTATTTTTGGATTATTGCCTGCCATAAAGTAACCACAGCCTGTTCTCTTGCATTCATTGAGTAAAACTCCTTCTACCTTCCCAGTTATCCTGCTGTTTCTCTCTTATGTTACTTTACATCCAAAGTCACTGAGCATGGTGTTCACAACTGTTGCCACAACTGGTAATCCTAACTCAATCCATCCTGGGTCACCTCCAGCTTGGCAGCCAGCCATTTTGCTTGACTGAAATTGCTTCTGCTAAAATCTCAATTGAGTTTTCCTAGTAGTATCTTGGGGTTTTTTGCTCTCACCTTGGTCTTATAGCTGCTAATGATATTTAGAATTTCCGATCTTGAAATCTTTGCTTTGAGACATTCTCCTCCCTGGCCAATCCTTCAGCATAACTGTAGGTAGGTGGTCTCTTTTCCCTGAAGGTATGTGATTTTCATCAGTTGAAAGTTTTTGTTCATTGAAGTTTGAAGTGTGGAATGGGAGACATCTCAGGATCTGCTGTGATGTGCGATATGGAGCCATTCAATAAATACTGCCCTGACACACCTCTCTCTTTTTCTTCCGTAACTTATGAATCTGATCTGTCATTCAGACATCAGTGACTTGCAGAGCTAATACCTTGTGGCTGGTGTATGACCTGCCATTCCCTGCCAGCCTGGGAGTTTGTCACATTTCACTGATGCTCTTGCAGTCCTGTGTGAGGTGCTGGTTTCCTGACACTGTCTATGACAGTCAAAATAGGGGGCACCTCACTGGTGTGGGACAAGCAGAACTGGAGCTCAGTTGGAGAACACAAGGCTGCCAGAATGCAAAAGCTGAATAATTACAAGGAGTGCAAAAAAGGAGTGAAGTAATAGGATATGTGATGGCAGTGCTAGGAGTAATGGATGTAAATTGGAAGAGGGGAGATTTAGGCTGGACATAAGAAAGAAGTTCTTTCCTGTGAGGGTGGTGAGACACTGGAACAGGTTGCCCAGAGAAGTTGTGAATGCGCCTTCCCTGGAAGTGTTTAAGGCCAGGAAGGATAAGGCATTGAGCAGCCTGGTCTAATAGGATGTGTCCCTGCCCCATGGCAGGAGGGTTAGAACTAGATGATCTTTAGGGTCCCTTCCAGCCCAAACCATTCTATGATTCTATACCCAAATGTGGCTGAATTGTGTAGCTCTGGGGCCTCATTATTTCAAGCATTTTTTTCCTCTCCTCTGCTCTCCTGTTCATTGGGAGGTGCCTGCGCAGTGGCAGCTGGTCACACAACAGCTGTGGTAAATCCCTGTCTTCTTCCCATGGTGGGGCTTTCTCAGTAGGTAGACAGCTATACCTAGCTCCCCAGGACTCCTGTCACTGTTCCAGGGACACATTTCTTTCTGCTTTTCCTGGTCTTTTCTGGTCAGGAAGTCTAAAACCCTGAGTATAAGCCATTCTTTCTCTGCCGTTTGTGGATTCCTCATTGTGCTGATTAATGGCACCTGCCCATGCCACCTGCTGCCCAGCCGTTGGGCTGGGTGTGCTCAGGGGCCTGCCCACCATAAGAAGACCAGCCTTTTTTGTCTTGGGCTCTTGCTGAGCTGGCAGAAGGTTCTGGAGCAGCAGGGTTAAGAGTCACTCAGGTAGGTTCATGGCTATTGTGTGTGTTTGAAGGCAAGCTGGGAAGCCATTCTTTAGTTTAGGGTTGGGCCTCAGCTAGGTAAGCAGAGTCAGGCACAGCCACATGGTTACAGGCCAGGTCCATGGTGTTGGGGGAGGTCCAAGGTGAAGATGGACACAAACCTGTGGATGACTATCAGTGGGGCCTGAGGGTAGGCAGAGGTGATGCTGCATCTGAAAGCCCTGGGGTGAGTCAAAACAGGTCCTCACATCATGGAATGGAGGTCTGGTGTGCTTGGTCAGGGCCGTTAAGGCCCATAAATGCATCATGGTCCTGAGAGTGAAGACAGAGAGGCCCCGAGGATGTTGGTGCGAGGGGAGGGGCTCTCCACAGCTCCTCCGTTTTGGTGGCTCTGTTCAGGTGGGTTGGAAGAAGGACAGAGCTGAAGTAAAGCAAACAGTTTAATTTTCTTCCCACTGCATGTTCTTAAGCAGATGGGAAGCATTCTGGCCAATAAAATTAATGAATGTGAAGAGAAGTTGGCACATACAGATTCATAGAGAGGGATGATTTGGGGATTTTTTTTCCCAGTCTTTAAAAAAATTTCATCATGTCTTTGTTTAGAAAATCAGGCACTGCCCATCATTCTCACCTCTAATCCTTTAGCCTTGGTTGTGCTATGTAATAGGTACTTCTTTCTGTTCTGCTATTGCGTAAATCTCATTTCTGAGCTCACTTATTTACTCAACATTTGATTAAAGGAAATGCATTTGATCACATGTTTCACACATGACAAAAGGATTTAAAAAACCTCCTCCAGCTTGAAACTTCCTCATGAACATTCCTTTTTGAAAGTTTTACTTGCATTTTGCTGTGAATATATTTAGCTATTTTATAAATAAAGCAAGGTGAAGCCTTTGCTAAGTACTGAGCTACAAGGGTTTTAATTGTCTTGTTTTTTTCTTATCTGTATGTTTCTATAGAGGATTATGAAGTGTATCACCCTCCTCCCACCTTTTTTTCTCAAATCCTGAGCAATGAACAGAGAACACAAGGTCAGTGAAACTTTGGCTTTTGAGAGGCTGTATTTTGTTACTTTTTAATGCAAATAGTGTGATTTCTTCTTGATTTGAGGTTCTTTTATTCTCTTCCTTTTGTGATGGAGGAAAACTTCCTTATCGCTTTCACTGGCTTTTATTTCTAACAAGCACGTTATATTACCTGAAAGGAAAGTTAATTCTTTGCTAAATTGCTATAGCACTGAAGGTAATTAAAGAAGTACTTAAAATCCATAGCTGTTCAAAATTTTCCCTTGAAACCTTTGATTTTCTTAGTGTAGAATGCAGATGCTTTAATAGGTGCCTTTCTTAACATTCAGGCCATTTAAAGAGGTTGGGGAACTAATTTGCAACAGTTGCAAATTGAATGTCAGTATGTTTCTTGCATGCCTTCATGCTATCTTGAAAGTCTCAAAGATCTCCAAGTGGCTGGGAGTACAGGCTGTATACCCTTCAAATTGTGCTCTAGACACGGGATAAAACTCGGTAAAAAAGCATCAAAATAAACATTACATTCTCTGGTTTTGTGTCCGTTTTTTGCCCTCAGATCAAGTTATCTGAAGCATCCAAAGTAGTGTTTGTTGTCAGTACCAGCCCTACTGACTTCAGAGCCATTAGCTATGTGAATTTCTCTTGTGGGATAAAGGAAGTGTCTCGAGGGTAGAGCTGAGTGAAGTTTCTTTCAGTATTGAAAAGGAGAAGAAAGAATCCTGGCATTTTCCTTCTGGGTCACTTTGTTATTTGAATATCACTTTTTACTGAATTTTTCTCGGGGTAATTGGTCAATTGTGAAATCAGCTATTATTTAATGGCCTGGTGTTGAGGAATCCTGTGATTTTTTTTTTTAAAGGAAAGGGTAACTGAGTTTCCATGTCTTTTAGCATCTGTGATGAGAACAATGAGGACATAAGCATCCTAGAAGGGCCACAGAAATTAAAAATCTAAATTCCAGGATTATAGGTTTTCTTTTATTGCTGTTGCTAAATGAAAAAAGTTAGGGATCTGGATAACAGGGTTACAGAGAAATAATGTTATCTATGTTTAAAGACTGTTGATCAGTTGTCAGTGAAATCCTAATTTCTTGGTATGGGTCAGATTACACTATGGTTATTACATTGACATGGTACTGATTCCTCAAGAAGAACAAAAGAACTACAGAAACCACCAAAAATCTGTCTTTGTTTGTCTTCCTTAGCCAAAACATCCAACTCTCCAGAAAGACAGCTGAACTGCTTTTTCTCCAATTAAAATATAAAGCCCTTTTGGAACAAGCTTCTTTGTTACATTTTTGCCAAGAAGACATTTTTATAATGGAGTTTTAATTGTTATCTCTCAGAACAGGAAAGGTTGCTGCCAGCACTCACACAACAGAGTAGCTGTTGTCATGCTGTGGTAGATGCTCCACGGTTCAGTCTGCTCTCCTCCTTCCTTGTTTTCCCCGAGTCTGGCAGCCCAAAACAGAAATAGTCCTTCATTGTGTTTTCCTGTAGGGCTGACTATATTAAGCAAATGGCATAATAAATAAATAAGTTTACTTAATAAATAAATGGGTTTACTGTGTCTAGATACTAAGCTAATCAATTGAATATGGCGGTTTCATATGGTTAAACCCATTCTGACTTTGACCTCTTTAATCTTTGCCGAGGATATCATTAATGTTACCAGCTGCATTGTTTTCTCCTAATATCAGCTATGGTGAGGGGAGTAAGAAAAATTCTCTTGTTTTTCACTTAGGTAATAATAGTTTTTTCCCCAAATGCCCTGTTAATTTTCAGTAAACCAAAATAAAATGTGTGATTGTTTATGAAGTCAGTATGACCCATATGGATTCCAGATGATAAAAGATTCAGTGAAATGTGGTAATTAGATGCAAGTAACTTGAGTTTTCTTTCAGTTCACATTTTTATATGGAACTCAGGACAAGAATGGTCATTTAATTTGTGTCATAGATTGGATTTTGTTTGCAACGATGGTGGTTCTTTTAACGTGCATGCTACTGCTTTCTCTTGAAGCTGTCCAGGGAGTCTTGAGCCATCTGGGAATAACATTAATGCAAGAGTGTTGTAGTTGATCTAAATGTGTTACAACCTGCATGTTCTGACTTTGAGTATGGATTTTTGGGTATTCATGGCTTGTGACTTTTGGAGAAGTCACATGTGTAAGGTGGACGACATAATGCCCATTTTGTATCAGCTATACCAGAGGATATTGAAGCTCTATATTTTCTGATAAAATCAGTGTGAAAAATCCACATGACTTTCTGGTTAATCAACATCCAAATAAACAGTTCCTCTTATGTTTCCTGTTTCAATGTCGTGTTTTGGTTTGGTTTTCTTTTTTTCAAGAATTTTCACTCAAATTATGAAAGTGAGTCAGTTTTAGGAAGATATTTCAGAGTTATAACTGAACTCTTAAACATGTTTTGTAGAGCAATAGACCCTGATCATAAGGAGATCAGTAATCTATCTTTGCATTGGCATTATGCAACACTACAGGTCCTTAACTTCTTAAAAGTAGCATTTTGACAACAAAATCAGAATTGAAATCTGTTTTCCCAGATGTTATTTAATTAATTGTAGCTGAGAACATCCTGAAGACTTTTTCAGTTCACGTGTATTGGAGGATGGTTATTCCTGAATATTTATGCATCTGCACAGTAGTTGCAAATAAATAATTCACTTAGTGTCGTGAAAGAATATGCATTTGAACTGAACTGTATGGTCTGTTATGCAAATATGGTAGATTGTACATCTTCTGATGATCTTGCAGTGTAACTAATGAATAATAATGCTCTGCTGGACTGCACACATCCAAAGATCTTTCTCAAAGAAAAATTCTTCATTTTTCTAGTGGCACTTTGAGGAAATTTAACACCAGATCTTACTACATACTATATAAACTTGCAAATATGGGCTACTGTTATTAAAAAAACTTTGCATCCTGGAAGTATTACAGTACAATATCTGCACTAGTACTTGCGCTCTGCACAAATCTGGCATAGTAATTTTGGGTTATCTTTGCATTCTGCTTGCTTTTAGTACGGGGATAATCTGAGTCACTTTGAAATTGATAACTAATTTCGAAGTTGCTGTGCTGATTCTTAGCTGGTTTTTTGTGTCACCATGGCTATGGCTGCTAAGGCATTTTGATACCTAATACGTTCTTTGTGGTCTTATCTACATAGCCAAAGAAGAATTGTGTGGTCAGTATCTAGCTTGAATTTATCAAGAACTTTAGTCATTTGTATAGCGAATTTATCAAGAACTTTAGTCATTTGTATAGCAGTATTGTCTCCTGCGTATAATTTCATGCTATCTGATATTCCTAAGTGATATCCTTCACATTCAGTGACTTTCAGAAATTAAAACCTTATCTTTTGCACCCCTCTTTAGTACTGCTTCACTGTAGTTCTTCAGAACATTTGAGTGAGATAATCAATGGAACATAACTGAGTTTGATGAAAACATAAAACTTCAAGACTCAAAAGCCTGTTGACAGTGGATCATTCTCTGGATAAAATTGAACATTATAATGATGAAAATAATATTTTACTGAATTTTCCACATTGAAATGATTTGATGTGATTGAGGTGCCTATGTGAGAGGCAGTTAATCAACTGTTCTATGCCACAGGTACCATGTTTCCTTCTTGTAAGGCTGATTATTGTTATACTCTACCATTGCAGCTTGGTTTGTCCTAGAAAGTACACAACTTGTGTTGTGATCTTTGTGTTGCTTCCTCTATACGTGGCATCTTGGACTTGTATTCTGCAAATATGTATTATCTTACAAAAAGAATTAGTAAAATTAATCCTGTAAACTTGAGCAAGCTGTGGTTTGCATATGTGGACAATGTGACAAGATTATGCTTGTTGCACCAGAGGCAGTTTCATGTTGTATTTCCAATCCAGAAATTTTACAGCAAGATCTGAAATGTGTGAGCATGCCTTGCTTTGTGCCACTTTGTGCACTGTTTGCTGAGGTAACTACCATTTGCACTACAAATGAAAAGAAATGAAGTTTTGCTCAAAGAATCTACAGTAGATAAGGTTCAGATATGTCCTGCCCCAGGTTAGTTTCTGCATTTCACTTATGCATTTGTCAGCTTCCTTACAGACCTGCTGAGATTTGTTTGCACAACACACAGTAGTTCTCTGCTGTTTCTTCATCCATTTCTGATGCTGTTTGGCAAATTACTGTTTACAGGCTAGTGGGGTGTGGGAAGGATTTTTTTCAAAGGGTGATTTTTATGCCATTCTTGCATGTTTCAGGATTTTCTGTTGAAATTCCAGTATGTTTTGTAAGTTAGATAGTTTTACTGCAGAGAGGATGTGTCAGCTTTGAATAGGTGTGACTGTTTTGCTCTCGTTAGTACAATCTAGGTTTTTTGTTCTTTCTTGTAAGACTCTTGGCTAGAATGGAGTTTTAATACTTCTGCTTGTTTGTGACTTTTACAGGAAGCACAGGCAGCTGAAGGTGGTGTTTTGGATAAGTTAAAGTGAATGGTTTCAGTAATGAATTGAGGGTAGAAGTTGGTATTGGCTTTATTCTTTTAAGTGCTTAAGACTGGCTGTCATGTGGGATGATACTGTGCAGGATGGTGTCCATGGAGACAGGGACAGTGTTATTCAAAGGTGGATTATGTTGTTTAGTTTGTCAAGTTCGTACATCTTTCTTCATATCTTACTTATACAACACATGGCTTTGAGGAAATACTTCATGGTGGAATGTATTAGTTTTTATAGCCTCTTTCATTTGGAGCCCACAAAGGGGTTTGAAGAAAATTAATCTTGCTTCTTGAAACTCACCTGCATTTTTGTTATGCAGGAGATAGCTTTGCTGTTCCCTTTAAAATGCTAGATAACTTTTTATTTCCTTACAAATGCAGTGTCACAGTAATCTTTAGCTTACCCACTGACCTGACTGCACTGCCAAGGGCTGATCACTCATTTTATTAGCTAGATACTCCTGCTGCTCCTTTATGTTTGCTGTACTGGTCATGTTGCTGCTGAGCAGGCTTGATCACACCCTGTTGATCCTTCAGGTAGATCATTGTGCCAAAAGGAAGGAAAAATAATTTTCAGTAGATTTCATTGATTTCATGGCCACATACAGTAGAGCTTGTACAAGGCAAGGGACAGGAAAAGATAGGGGTGGCAGACTGGCCCATTGGGACTGGCCTGGTGAAATCACTGAGTTGGTGAGCACTGTTTCTAGCCATCAAACCACATTTTTTCTTGATTTTTGTGTTAAGAAGCACATAATTTTCATAAATCCAAGTGGTATAAATTTTAAAATGTCATTATTTTCACTTTAAGTGAGATACAAGAGTTTTAGAATGATGGTGGCATTAATGTCCCCCAGTTCTTCTTATAATTTTGCCCAAACTACCTCAGAATGAAACTTCACAATTTGGTTATTTTTCCTATTTTACCTATTGTCTTTCAAGCACTTAATATAAAATAATCAAATTACCTCTACATAACAAAACTGGGACATGAAATGTTGCTGTTCTCATATGTGCCCAAATGACTTTCCTGACTCATTCAAGCAAAAACTGCATGAAGGAGCATGGTAGGAGATGATACAGAAGGCACCTGCCAAAATTTTACCGATAGCGAACAAAATTTAGAAGTGACTCATTCTGCAGAGGAAGTAGAATGTTGCAAAGGTCTATCTTGGATGATGGACTGAAAGCTGAAGTGAGTAAATGACTCTTACCACTCCACTTAGTAAGTCATAGTACAGGATCTCTGTGTGCCCAAATCATGGTTCTATACTTTCTTGGAAGAATGTCTATCAAATAATTATTCTGCTCTATGTGAAAGTTACTGGGCAAAAGTGAAATCTCTATTCTAATTATACAACTTGAAGTGTTGTAACAAAAAACATTTAACCAGATGCCCTTTCTGTTTGTTTACTCTGTGAATTCCAGATCCTGAATCATGTACTATTTTGCATATCTCAGTTATTTTCACTGAAGTGGAATGAATTCACTATTCTCATTTCCTTTCTGAGTAACCTATAGACCCCTCCTGCCAGTGGCCAGCAGATGCATTAACTGGTGGCAGAGACGACATCCTGATGGATCTCGGTCTCAAAGATAAATTTTGTTTGGCTTCACTGGGTGTCCTGTAAGGTGTCTGGCAAGAGTGAGACTGTTTAGAAATAGTAATCTGTCTTGGGACAGATGGATAGTATTTCCAGGGGAGTGCTCAAGGGTCAAGATTTTCTTTGCATCTGTGTTATTTGTTCAGTTGTTTATGGATATGTTTCTCTGTGCAGGATTGATTTAATGAATTTGTCTATTTTGGAAATTCTTTCGCTAAATTTTAACAAAATAATAGGGCTGGTAGGGGCAATTATATGTTTTTAGATTAATAGGATGTAGAGTTGTCAGGTCAAGTGTCAGTCTTTCACAACTGCTTTAGATAGATTTCCTTACAGTGGGCTTGTTCATGCACTATTCTGATATTTGAATGGTTTTGGGAAATTTGTGCATGATGTGGAACCTTGAAAATGTTTCTAGTCTGTCACTGGGTTTTGGATTTCAGTTGCCTACAGCCTCCCCTGCGTAGTTGCATACATTTAACTTCTATTCTATTTTGTTTTTCAGAAAATAACACAAATACAGTCCTCAACAACTTGGTGCACCTGAGTTCTGTGCAGCAGGAGCAATGGATGATCCTCACCGTGGCAAAACTGTTCTGATGAGGGTATTTCCCTGCCACATGCAGCTTAAAGGGTAACTATCTGAAAACTGCAACAGAAATGTGTAGTTCTATCTATCCTTCTGTGATCATTGCTGCCTATCTCATGATGTCCTCAGATGTATTTTTGTTTTCAGTGGTGGTGTTTCATTCTTGATGTGCAGCCCAGATTCTGCTTTACCTGGTGTTAAACTTCTAATCAAATTTGGCATAAAATGTTTTCCAAGATTAAAAATGTTCTCCAAGTATGTTTATAGCATCACTGGATATGTGATGCATACTGGTTGACTTGCTTGTTTTAGCTTTGTCAGAGCTTTGCTATTTTGCTAGTGCCTTTGAGTGGAATCTCCCTGTTGTGGCTTAAATTAATTGCTAGTAAGAAGCTATTCATTTCATGGAATTGTCTTTCAAAATAGTGTTTTTTAACAAAAAATTATCTTCAAGGTCATCTTTTTTGTGAAGTATGGCTGTATACTGAGTGAGTTTCCTTGCAAAGTTTAGTGAGAGATGTTCTGATCTGGTTTTGTATCAGGATACAGCTTAATTATTTAATCATAAAGACATAGACTGAGAGTTAGGAAGGACTTGCTTCAGAACTCAGTATTAACATTATGTGCCAGGTTAAGGGTATTGCTGATCAGCTGGGGATCTTTTTTGCCTTTCAGTTAAAACATGCAAATGTGTGAGATACAGTAAACCAGATGTGAAAATTAAAATAGCTGAACTGCTCATACTGTGTAACTATTGAAGAAAAAGCAAAGCCAACTAGGATTGCATATCGTATATCTATGATTCTATGATTCTCATAAAAATTCTAGTTGGCTTGAAAATACCATGCCATTCACCTTTAGCTTTTCAATCAGGCAATTACATAGGCATGGGTAACTGTCAACAGTCAAGCAGAAGGAACAGATTCAAACAGTTTAATAGAGGAAATGGAACATGGTCAAAGAAAAGTCTGGGTTTTTTTTATTTTGTTTTGCTTTTTTTTTTAAACTCTAATGACAAAGGAAAGTGCGCCTTCCATCCTGAGCAAGTTTTTCAAGTTTTTTTTGGAATCCCTAATTAATAGGAGTTTCAAACAGATGAAGGAAAAGGTGTTTAATAAATCTAATATATGCTAAATTTTTTTTGAAAAAAGAATTTGAAAAATAAATGTTTGGTGTATTGACTGGTTTGGTGGTACCATGCTATCAGTTAAAGTATTTTACCACATTCTCAGATATCACATGATGGACTTCTAGCTTCTTAGGAATTATTTGCAAGGTTTTCCCTGAAAAAAATGGAAACACGTCCTTCTTTACTCTCAACCTGTTCTGAGAGAAGTTAGAAAGTTCTAGGTATACCCTGCTTGCACTCGGGACACACAGAGTAGCTGCAGTTCAAGTCAGTGTTGCTGATGGTGTTGTGCTGAGCTGGTTGGTGTTGCCTTCCATTCTCTAATGTTTCTGTTGCCTGTTTTGGCTGCAACACGTGGGGTCCTGCAAGTGATTATGCTTATTTCTGCTTCTGTTTAACAAACCATTTGTAGAACATTGTGTTACTCTGCTCTGGTTCTGGATTAAGAAGAAAAGCATGACTGCAAAGCTCAGAGGTGATCAGCCTCTCACTGGGAGATACAGTTGCCTATTTCCTGCTCTTCTGGACAGCAATTAGAGGGCTGCAGTGTTTGACAATGAATGTTCCTTTGGAGTAGTGTGGTTGGACAGTGGTTAGGTTTTATTCTTGACAGGATAAGAGTTAACTGTGACTCCAGGAGAGCATGTTGTCTGCCCACAATGCACTTTTCTGTATTAGTTTGTTGAGATTTATTTTTTCATGAATCCTCAGGCTAAAAATGTGCGTATGTGCCTAAGAACAGGTGACTACCAGAACAGTAGGATGTTACAAGAGGATAACTTCAGTGAACAGTGATTTTTATCATGCAATCAGAACTACTTTTTTTTAAAGAAGGCCTGTCAGGTTGTCAAATTTGTTTTTCTCCTGTGGCCTCTCTTTACACTGCTGTGCTTTACTTCTGGATATGCACTTAGCAACAATAGAAACCTGTGGAATGATTGTAGTTGCCATTCTTTTTTTGTTTAAATGTTTCTAAAATGATCAATGTTTCCCTTTTCTAAAGTTGTTTGTTTTGTTTTGTTTTGTTTTTTTCTTCCCTGTGATCTAACTATAGGATATGAGTGTCACTAGGACAGATTTGAAATCCAGTCCTTCATTTTACATTCACATCTATGTATGCCCATCTGTGCAACTGACCTCAATTGTAATAATGAGCAGTCACGGTTAGGAATTCCTTCCTTTTGCTCTTCACAAGTAGCCGTTTACCAAAGCTATTTGCCTGTACTAAATGGAAGCTTAAGCTGAGGCCATACAAGCATGGGGCATGGCAATTAATCCTCTATTCCTAGCTGACTTTTGTATGAGTTTTGAGAGTGAATTCCCAGGTTCCCCAGGAAATAATTATCTGATCATTTCTGTACTGGATCAGAACTCGCATGACAATTATTGTGAAGGTTAGTGACTCTCACTGCAGTTCATGAGAAGTTTGTTGGGAGCCTCTGAGAAACCTGATGGTGGGATGTTGCTGTGTTTTAAGTGCTAATTCAATGCAAAAGAAAATGCTTTGCTTTGTTTGATATGCATTGATATTACTTTGATATTTCACTTAACATAGAGGAAGAGGAAAATGGAGCAGGATGTAGGGGAGTGCAAAATGTCCTTGGAAAATGGGAAATAGTGCAAAAATTTGAGAATTTTTTTTCAGGGAAAAGACAGGTGGATGACTGAAAAGTTATGGCTGGCCTTAAGGGTTGGTAAAGTTGATGACTTAGGGCACTGCTAGTTCTAGATGAGCTTTCTCAGCTTCCAAGCTGTTTGAGCTTGGTGTCAGCTTTTAAGTTGGTGATGTCTGGGAAGCTCTTCTCCAGGTTGTGGCCTTTTTCTACAATAGGCTTTTCTGGTCTTTTAAAAAGTAATTATGGCAAAAAGTATTACAATTTGTTAGAGTAAAGCCTGTTATAAATTTTAAACAGGGGAATTTTGGCCTGTCTATATTGGTTATGAGTTGTCATCTTTGTTAATAGTGCAGATAATTTACTTTCAAGTGTTTTTACAGTAGAACTCATTATCAAAAAACAAATATCAAAAGGATAATCAAAGACATCTGTTATAGCTGTGCAAATTGTATGTACTCATGCGCACACATATACACGGGTGCTTAGACTCTGGCTAGGTATCTGGCCCGTGATGGTGAGAGTTTCTGTCCTCAAGCAATAGACTCTGCCTCTGGGTGCAGACAAGTATCTGGGAAAAGAAACTTTGTGTAAAAGTAGAACTTGTAGTGAGTCTCCTTTACTTTTTGTTTCTTTTCATCCCGCTCTAAAGCTGCAGATACATTGTTTCCTGTCTTTCTGCCAGCACCAAGCTTAAAGTCTCTGGCTACAAAGTGTGAGAGATTAAAAAGAGAATGATTTTTGAATGAAGAGGCTGCTTTAAATTATTCATAGATCCTCCCTCTTCCTCTGTTCCTTTTCTTGATGTTTTGGATCAGCAGCACATTTCTAGATGTCGATGTCTTTAGAAAATATGTTTTAAAGGAACAACTTCAGTGTGTAAGACTTTGAAACTGACGTATAAAGAAGTAATTTTGCTTCGTTGTATGTAGTATAATAGACAACAGTCATTGTCTCATTTGGAAATATGAAGAATACAAGTTCTGCATAATCTGCCAAAATCCTTTTTCAGGAAAAAATTCCTTTTTAAGGAATAAACATGAGAGAACCACAGGAACTGGTTTAACCTCAAGCTTTTGGCATCAGGATCCATTTGCTGATCCTTTTGTTGGTGAAAAAATATACTTTTCTAAGAGCTCTCTAGGAAGAGAATACTCCCCAAGGGTGCTCAGGCATTTTGAGTAAAATAAAAACAGGGTTAAATCTTCACCCAAAACTTGAACTGGACCCAATCTTAACATTTCTTGAAGCTTGACAAGTTTGGAATGTTTGCTTCTTCTCCACCCATCTTACTTTTCATTTGCACAATCCTTTTCTTTCCCAGGATCCAGACAAAATGTGTTGCTGGAATTCCATATCAAAAAGGGGCAATATTTGTGTGGTATATTCTAACCTGCTTATAAGAAAAACAATTCCCACAGAACATGAGTGGGAACTTTTCTCTGATAGAGTGCTGCACTTGTCCATAATTCAAGGAAAATGTTTAACATTTTTTCATTCTTTCCTGTGTCAGCTCTAATGCCTAGTCAGCTAAATACAATAATAGCATTGTTTATAGTTGTGATTTACATAAATAACTGCATGATAACAAGAAATTAAGATTTAGAAAAAACAGGAAGAACACATAATGAAAAAGAAAAGTTAGTGTTGCAGACCTCTTGGATTCCTAATATTTGCTGAAACTGAAAGGTAAGAATTCTGTGTACCTGGTTGAGATGTCTAAGTACTGTTCTGGTAACCTTAGATGAACTTAACATCTGAAAACACACTGAGAAAAATGTGCAATAGGTGAGTAGAGAGTATGTGCTCTGCCAGTTCCTGATTGCAATAAAATCTTCAACATGTCAGACACAGAGTGTAAACTTAAATAGCTCTGCCTTGCAGATATCAAACCAGTCAACTAAGCTCTTGAGAAATTCATCCTATAAAACTTGCCTTGACACTTGGACTTTCTTTTGCTTCTGAGATTCAGTAATGTGAGCTATTATTGCTAAGGACTCAGAGTTATGTTGTGATGATCCATTGCTGTTCTAATGAAAGATAAATAATAAAAAGGGGTTTCTTTCTGAATTTAAATAATTTTGGAAATGTAGCTTCTTTAGGGATCAGAAATCTTCACAGTCAGGAGGTACATTTACTTTCTGACAGCCTGACTCATCTTGACAGCAGCTACCCTGAATTTGCTCTGGGCCTTTGGAAAAATTAACTAGTTTTGTTTTATTTGTTTTTAAATAGCATTTCAGGGAGCTAACTCATTTTTCCCCTTCTGATTAGTGATGGTTGCCAACATTTTTGCTTATCAGTAATATACCTCCAGAAATAATTTTTCATTAGGAATGGAAATATACTTCCAAGAGGCAAGAATTTAAGTAAAAAAGACTTAGAAATTTGAGGTGGAAAATAACTTAAGTTACATAGCTGCGTTCTATGCCTTTGTATTTCTGTAGGCAGCTGATGAGGATTTGGGAAAAGGAAGCAAATCTTTTGTGTGAGCTAATGATAAAAGACTAATAGATTTTAATTGTTGAGATTTTTTTTTTCTTTGATGAAGTTTACTTGGGACATCCAGTACAGGAACTTTGTTCTTTGTACAGTTAGGTGCAGTACTTAGACAAGGTCTGCAAAAGGAAAGGTACAGATTAATTTCCATTTTGCTCATTGTCTGGTTCTGATGCTTTGCTGTAAGTGGGATTGAGGGCATAAGAAAATTTTCTTGTTTAATTTTATTTTTTTAGGCATGGATGTGGAATGACAGTCTACGCAGTTCAACTGCAAAATATCCTTCTTGCAATGAACATAGAATATATCTAGAAAAGTGACATAGAAGGACAGTCTCAAAACCCTGGTCCTTGATACTGGAGATGTTGAACTTGTCTTAATGGCAAACAATTCAGTAGTTACATTAAGTGGATCTGTGTTCTCTACAGGCACTTCCTCTACCAGCTAGCTATTTTCCCACATTAGCTGTTATTCATAGTTTTTCCTAGCTGTGTATGTCACCATATTCTTAGCTTTCACAAGTCTACAGAGCTCTGTG
Organism: Turnix velox; assembly: GCA_013400935.1. Lineage (NCBI taxonomy): Eukaryota > Metazoa > Chordata > Aves > Charadriiformes > Turnicidae > Turnix > Turnix velox. The sequence goes on along the minus strand of VZTY01000823.1, from coordinate 800,238 downwards.
AAAGAGTGAGCGCTGTTGAGTTAGATGAGCTGACAATTTTGCCTGCGGCGTCAAAATCACTTTTCCCAGGCTGTTGTCAATACCATTTTTCCTGCCTTTCTCCTGATCACACAAAAAATAGTTAGCTCCTCTTTAAATGAAGCTCTATATATTTTTGTATGTAGAGGGGAAATTCACCCAACCTTGTTTGAGCCATCTAATTAAGCTGGCTAACCTGTGCCCCAGGTTTCTTTTGCTATTAGCTGAGAGTGATGGACAGTCTCCAAGAGGCAGGCTGGAGTCTTTACATTGACTGTGCAGAAATCGAGGAATCTTGCTACAGCAGATACCTAATCATTAATGATGTGCAGTAACTGTCATCATTCCATTTTATGATATAATGCTTCTGTCACTCACATTTAACGGATTTTTTTTGATTTGAGGGTTTATATTGAATCACCTCAGAGCCATTAAATGAAACCCCAAAGCTCCTCGGAATTCTGTCAGTTGGACTGGAGAACCCTTGAAGGAAAGTCCTGGTTGGCTTTATGAAAAACAACTTGGACTTGCTGGTTTATGAATGGGTGACTAGAGGGGTTTTCTTCATTTGTTATTTTTGCAGTGTATTGTAGGCTTTAGCATATTGATTTGGTACCCTTCGGCTGTTTGGGTCTTTACCGCACCAAGGCTCATTATTCTTGGGCCAGGTCCTGGCCTGTGAGAAGTGACGAGCTCTGAATTGCAGGAGCTAGGAATGTTGTGCACATCATACATAGAAGGCAAAGTATTTGCTTTATGTTGGGACATTTTTGAACTGGAAATCAAAATTATTGTTGCTAGTTAAGAAATTTCCTAAGGGAGTTAAGGTTGTATAATACACTTAATTTTTAACTATATGCTGATGCAGTTGCTGTGATTGTTATACCTGTACACTTTGCTGAATAAGGGTACACAGAACACCTACTTGCTGTAAATATGAACCAGACTGGATATATGTCCTATATCCTTTAATAGATGATAATAAAGTATTTATAAATAGAAGAACAACAAAGGATGTTACGATATGCTTGAAGTAATGATCAGGCATTTACCCTCACTCATGAGGCAGTGTTTTGTATCCAGGCTTGTTATACCATATGGATATAGGCAAGAGCAGAAAACAATTGTGTGTTTCACAGTAGTGAAGAATTTTCACTTTGGTATGGACAAGAAGAAAGGAAAAATAAATTAAAAATCTTTCTCAAACTGAAAACTGTTTATTACAATATAAGTTCTTCACCTCTGACATCAGTACATTGCAAATAATGTAGTTCAGGTGCAGTTACTGGTGATATATTATCGTGTGCTTTTAAACTAGCTTGGGTGGAGGACTTCTGTTTTCATTGAGACTGCTTTATTTAGAAAGATAGAATTTGCAATTTATTTCTTTGTAATTTTGTGGTATGCACCTAAGGTCCAGTGGGGAAATTGGCAGAACTCCACTGGAGTCAGAAGAACTCTGCCAGTTGACACCATGTGAGGTGTCCCCATTTATTTAATTTCTTTGCTAATGATGTCATATGAAAATGTCATGATTGAATGCGGGTACATTATTTGTAATATAATTCTGAAGTTTGGTGCAGAAAATGTTTCTTTAATATCACACAAATTCTGTCTTAAATTGCTCAAGTTAAGCTGAAAATGAAAAAAACATGTAATGGAAAACCCTAGAAATAGAGTTATTGAGTTTTATTATCCAAATGCTTAGCACTTTGCCTGAATGATGATGTTTTTTCTTAATATATAAGGCATAGTTTCTGCATGATTTCCGTTGTCTTTTCCTTCTTAAAAGAGAAATGAATATTTGGATAAGTTAGTGAGGCGATAAGGGGAACAAAAGAGGTATTTTTTCCTCTTCAGAGATAATGTGCAAAAGCAAGTGCCCAGAACCAAGTGTCTCTGTCAAGCAGTCTTTTAACATCCCAGGAAATAAAGGGAAAAAACAAAACAATTCAGAACAAACCTCCAAACTTTGCCTGCCTAGAATAAAATAAACTCAAACCCCAGACAGCATTATAGTGTGTTGCATAATAATGAGTTTCCAGGTAAGGTCTACCGGCCGGAAGATATCACGATGTATGGGAAGATAGGTTTTTTCCCCCTCCCCTATTGTTTTGATTTGTTAGCCAATAGCATTAAGTCTATGATGTAAGCGGACGGAAGTGATGTTGCAGACCTGGGCTATATAACACCATGTCACGAGGGAATAAACGCCATTTTGTCATCCACCACATTGGTGTCAGCGTGCTGATGGCCCGAGTGACCAGGGTTAGGGGGCACCGTGTTGTTCTAAGGATTAGGCCGCCACGCTCCTAACTGCAGCAATAGTGCTTCCAGCTTTCCAATCTGAATGAGGTTTTATATTGCTATAACATTGCAAATATGTGATTTTTGGGAAATGTATGGAAGTAGCATGGGACACTAGGAATTAATGGATGTTTTGGCAAACTTCTTGACACCGGTCTTTATCTCACTGATAAAGACTAAGGTCAAGTCCTGAGCAAGACCAGTCCGCTGGTTTGCTAGGAAACCAAATAGTACTTATGGCATAGCATTTGTCCCACAGAACACAATGTAGGGCTGTCAGCACTCTTCTTTACAGTAAACAAATTTGTAGAGCCAGGGTGTCTTTACAAATGAATCTGAAGCTCAAGTTTAACCGAATCTTGCAGTAACCAAGAATTTTATTATGGATTCAACAGCTCTTACAATAGCCACTCTTTAAACTGTGAATTGCTTAGTACTGTGAATACATGTTCTTTTCCACATGCAGGCATGCATTCTTCACACTTTGCCATGTGTTGACACATCATATATATTTTCTCTGCAATGAATAGTCCAGCTACCATTCATTTCCTTTCACACCTGCCTGTAAATTCTTTTCCATATGTATTACTAATGCATCAGGAAAAAAACAGCCTTACCTTTAAGTATTGAGTTCTTGCCTTTGCGGGAAGTGTGGTGCATTCTTGATTTATCCATCATAATTTCAGTGGGAAAATAGAGAAATCCACTCAATATTAGAGTGGTTTGTGATTTTTCTTATCAGTGAGCTACTCAAATCAGTGTTAGTACTTCATGGCCGTGCAGTAGACAACAGTAGGGAAGTGGTCAGCTAGTGGTAAAAGTGTTACCAGCAATCTCTGAGCTAGGTAATTTAAACCTAGTTCAAGTACAACCGTTGAATAATTTCACTCATTGAAAGGAAAGATAAGTTGAATGTTTTTGACTTTTGCCTCATTACCGTAGTCCTGAATGTGCACAGGAATGTCTAACATTAAATTTTCAGCTACCCTTATTAACACTAACTTGGATCAATTGCTGTCATAACAGGAACATTTGCTTAATACATGTGAGAATGATTTGCAATAACCTTGTTTGCCTTTTTTTTTCTAATCCTGGTTTTAGAGACTGATTAAAAAAATTAATATGTACAAAAGGAACAGCAAAACCTAGGGATGCTTTTTTAGCCTATAACTTTTGAATATGCAGAAATACACAGAAAATGCATCCAGATAAGATTAAAGATGACTCAGAGGAAGTGAGAGAACAGTGTCTACACTAACATTGTCTGAGTAATGAATAATATTACCTTTGAGTTGCAAGAACTATATTTTTAAACTTAGATTTGAAACCTTATTTTCTGTAGTCTCTCTCTTCTACTGTGTGCTTTGCAAATGAACAGATACAAGAGTTGCTCACTGTGAACATGTAATCTGTAAATAACTCTATACAAGTTTGTGTTCTTTTATCGTAGTTTCTAAATGGAAGAACCATAAATTATCTGAAGGCTCATATCAGTGCAGTTTAAAATTTTAAATTGGTTTTAAATTCTGTATTCTCATGTCTGTCGTACCTCAAGGTTGATCAGAGGTAATTATATCTACATTTTACCCTTAACAGCAATTTCCTAGGTTTAATGCGCCTCATTAGTACTTCCTTGGGTACTTGAAGTTGTCCAGATTCTGCTCAGTGGTCACTGCTTTAGCTTTTTAATATTCTTCATTGCTTCATTCTTAATAGATCTCTTCAGGATATGTTTTCTTCTTTGTGCTTTGCTTGTTTTATTATTAAATACTGTTAAAAGAATAATTGTATGTTCCAACAGTTTCAAGATTATTTCAGACAGATTTCCCCAAATTCAGGATTTTTGCTAAGTTCAATGGTAGGAGTGTGGGGGTTTTTTTAATAGCAGCAAATGGTTCATGTTTTATCAGATGAATCTTTCACTTTAGCTTTATAATGGCCTTCTATTCCCTTTGTATCTTACCATGTATTTCAGGTAATGCAGCCATTTGGGATCCAAAGGTGTGAGTTCAGTTACCTTGCTGCATGTGTGGGCTGTTTTACTCTTGTCCATCCCTGTTGCATTTATATCTGTTTCTGAAAAGCAGATATGATACAAATTGGTTTCTTTACTGAAGAAAACACTGATGAAAAAAGTTTTACCTGCATCTGTACTTCCTGTGGCTGTAGGGAGCTCTCTTGTTTTGGAGAAACACATTGTGCAGGTCACTATTGCCTTTTTCCATTGTAGACTACTGTGACAAAATTAATTTTCATATGATTTTATCCCACTGATGTTTCTTTTGTTTGGTTTGAATTTGTTCTCACATCTTAATCTTTCTGGGCTATATCTATGCATTTCATATTCTGTGCTCTTTGGTGAAGTTGGGATTTTTTCCTGCACAAAGAGTTCTTGGTGTTTTGTGATTCATTGCTTCATAATACTGTAAATTATAGAAGCCCAAATGCTAGTTCCTCTTGCACCACCTCATTTATAATTGTGAAGGGCAGAGTAGTGCAATTTTTGTTGCAGTTTAATAATTTTCATGGTGCTTTCTGGCTCTAAATCCTTAACTAGGTGAGCCTTCCAAAACAGAGGAAAGACTCAGAATTTTGCTTCTCTGAATAGTTAAGATTCTAGATTTTCTAAAAGAAACTTTCTCTATTGTTCTGGCACAAGCTTTGCTTTTTAATACTAACACAAGACCATGCAGACATAGGAGGTAAAGGATGTGTTCTCTCTGATACCACAATGGTTTGTTTTGGTTTGTTTTAGATGAATACAATGTGGTTGTTTCGAAGTTATGAAAGAGTTCACATATTTTATTACATTTTACTTTGTACAGTCAGCCCTCAGTAATGCCTCTTCCAGTAGCAGCATTCTTTGCATGTACACACGTGTTACAAAAAGGTGTATGGCCTCATGCTAGAACATTACACAAGCCATTAAAGAAGATTCCTTGGGAGAACTTAAGACTTTCCCTGAAGAAAAAAAAATTAGAAAAAATCAGTTTCTCCACTGGCAACTTTGTTATCAGTTTATACCAGCCTTATGAAGTACACTGTTGTTAAGGTTACTTTGTCTCTAAGCTGCTGTTTCTTCTCCTATCCTTTTTGTTCTGCAATTAACTGTGATCTAATGGAACTGGTGTAAGTATCAAGCACTTAGATCTACAACTATCTAGATTCCTTTGGGCAAAACCATCTTGGTGGCCATCCAAACTATGTAGTTTATTGTGTCTGGAAATAAAATTCAGATCATGGATCTTAAGTGAAATCATAATAGAGCAGCAAAATATTTAACTTGGGAAGAATTAAAGTTACGTGTAGACAACGCATAGTCTTTGTCCTGGTTTTATCAATGATGGAGTTAATTTTCTTCAGAGTAACTTGTGTTTTGAACTTATTGTGAGACTAATGCTGATAGCACTTAATGTTTTAGTTCTTGCTAAGTGATGTTTACTTTATTCAAGGTCTTTTCCAGTTTACCCTAGAAGCTGAGAGGGAGCATAAAGAGGACAAGCTAGCCAAAGGAATACTCCATATCATAGATGTCATGCTCAGTATGTCTGGAGAGCAGAATCTCCCATTGCTGCTTAGAAATAACTGGGCAACAAATAATTGAGAGTGAACTACATTGTATCACTTTGTTTTCTATATTTTATTCCTTTATGTCCTCTTATGTTACTGTTGTCTTACGCTGTCCTTCTCTTGATTCACAAGGTTTTTTTGGTGCATCCCCCACTTTTGTCCCTGCTCCACTGGTGTGTGTGGGGATTGAGTAAGTGGCTCTGCAATCCCACTTGCTGGTGGGGTTAAGCCATGACAGCCTAGGATTTTTGTAAGTCTTAATAATTAAGAGGCTCATATATTAATTGCATCTGAAATAGACTAACTTAATGTTAAGCAGATTTAACATCTACATCAGAATAGCTTAAATGTATCAATTATTCTTTAGAAGCTTATGTTCATTTGTTTCCTGCTTTATGATAGTGAGACTTCTTGGAGCTGTTTCATATTTGATCATTAGCAAAATACTGAGCTTGTGTGGGATCTTCTTAGTTCTGTTAAGAACACTGAGCTTTTAAGTTTTTAATGTGCCTGAAAATGTCTAGTGGTTTCAGACTATCCATTTTCAAGAGCCCTAGTATTGGTTATATTCCATTGTAATGAGGTCTCTGTTCAGAAACCTCCTCTGGCACAAAGAGGAATTGTATGCACTAGAAGTATACAAGCCTGTCCTGATAACCAGTTAGCTCCCTTTTCTTTCCTCATCTTTCCTCATGGAAAGTGTAGTCGAAGTATAATTATGAAAATAAATCTGCCTTCCTATTAACATTTTCAAAATGAGTAGCACCATGTCTCCTCTGTTACCAGCTCATAGATAGGTGTTTCCAGTTTAGCCTGCCAGACACAGCCAGTGTCATCTTCCTAATGGCTTAGTCCCTAAGGAGAGTTTAAGATTAATGCTGATTCTTTCAGATACTGTGTTTGCTATGGTACCCATGATTTTTTGGTTTTGTTCTTGTTTTTGGAGTCTTCTGACACTTGAGCCTTTGTGTTGTGTTGAGGAAAAGTTCCTTCTTACTATTGTATGCTTTTGTTTGGAAACAGTAGGAAGCATAATCTTAAAGAGGAGTCTCTCTGAAAATAAGCTTGTTTTACATGTATCTAGAGGTACATCTGGATTTTTGGTCATAGTGGAGGCTAAAAGAATCCCAGCCTTAAAATAATTAACTCAATTTTGTTCATATATTTTTGTTTGGGCATTTTTTGAAAATCCTGTGTTGAGAACAGATTATTAATATTCCCAGTGATTTTTAATTTGTCCAAATAGTAATACCATTTGCAAGAAAATTATCTGCTCTAAAATAGAACTATAGTGAGTAAAAAGTTATTAATTTTATGACTGTCCTGTTTGAAAATAAGTACTTTTTGCTGCTGATATCAATTCAGAAAATTAAGGCAGGCCCTTTATTGTGATGAATGTTTCTATTGAGAGAGGTAAGTGACATTTTCTTTGTGTGTAAGTAATGAGCTGTTAGAGCCAGGTTCTGGGACTTGTTGGGAGTGACAGATGTGCTGTAAATATGCTACAGGCTTTAAGATTGTTTGAAGTTTCAAAATACACTTTAAGACCATGATAATAGTAGCATTAGGATAGCAATGCATGTGCAGCATAATATGCAAGATGTGGTGTACATTTGAGAAAGAAAGCTAAGTCATCATAGTAATAGTTACTGTAATGTAAACTGTACAGAAACTAAGCATTGATATTTGTACATAGAATTAAAGCCTATTCTGTTTCAGACATCTCAATGTTTGGATTCAGGTCTTAGGAGTGAGGATGTGGATGTTTGTTTTTGCCTTCCTAGAAACTTGTGGCCAAGACTTAACAGTAGCAACTTATTTCTTTAGTTTTGAGTATTTGACAATGCTCCCTTGATTTGTCTTAGTGGAATGTTTTAGGGTGGAATCTGTCTTAAGTAGATGTATTACCATTTCACTTTTAAGTAAATCCTATTTCCTCTAGGTATGTCTGTGCCAATGTCAGAAGGTGAATTCTGTGAGTGTTGATGGTTGTGAAGAGATTATTACTATGATTCTGAAAATCCTTCCTTATGCTAGATATATTATCCTGGCAACTGGAGCTGTCAGATCTGCTAGCAGATGTAGAAAGGGTCACTTCTGGCACAGAAACAATTTGGACTGTTTTGCAGAGATTTGGTCCTCCTTTTGAAATTGTGATTCATTTATATCCTTCTTGACGTATATTTACAGCATGCATTTCAGTGTGTCTCTTGTCTGGTATAGATTGCTTGTCACCATTAGTTTTCTGTTATGACAGCAGAGATTATACATCTTCTGACCAAGCTCTGTCTGTTTTTTAGTACTGATAGAAACATCTTTTTTTTGGTCTTGCTGTATACATTTTCACTGCAAATTCTGTGAGCTATATGCTGCTTTTATTTAGAACCAGTATTCTAGCAACAATATTAATTTTTTAAGGCCTACTGCTGTGATTTTTGCCTGTAACTTCCGCTTGGTATTTGGTGGTACTGTGCATTCCAGGACAGTGCCACATAAATAGTAAATGAAAGTAGGAAGGAATTTAAATCCACTGAAATTTTCTTATTTTAAATACAGCACCTAAAGATCCTTGCCAGAAAACATTGTTTTACTATGAGTGTCAGTCCCACAGCTGAGCTTGCTGGTATTTTAAGCCAATCAGCACCACTGAGGTAAAAACAAAGTTGTCTTGTATTTCCTTCCCATTATGAGATTTAGATTTCAGATTACCTCTGTTACGGTTAATGAGCACCCAGGAGACAGTGTAGTCTGCTGGGCCCGAGTCATTGTGTTCTGGGTGTTCTGTTTGCTGCATTGCATTATTTATTTATTTATTTACAGCCCCATCCTGCAGAACTGCATCTTCAGAGTCAAGTTTTTGAGTCTGCTGCTTTTAGCATTCTGTAAGGCACCATTGATTTGCCTCTGAGGAATGAAATGTTTGCTAACTTCCTGATTTGCTAGCTCATGAGACTTTTTGTGCTCACGGAAAACACAGCACGTGGAGCTCAGTGACTTAACATAGTTGTTAAAATACTTATTTTTATATCAGCCCCATGCCATTAGCATGGACATTCCTTTTTGAAACAGGCTGCTTAAAACTGCTCCTGCTAGAAGCTGCTGCTTTATCTGAGTGACTAAAGAAACATGTATTATCTTGAGATCTTTCAGCAATTCAAGAAGCCAGAAGACTGAATTGTTCACATCTGTCATTAGCAAACTTCAAGTAGAAGGTGCTCTTCTGACATCAGTGGGTTGTTAACACACTTAAGAAAACCAGTTACAGTTTATTGAAAGTTTGAAAACTTTGGTTAAGTAACAGACAAATAAGACTTATCAACCAAGAAACATAAAGTCTTTCATATCCTGCATGTGGTTGTTTTTGCAGTGTGTATTAGAAAATACATCTGTCCATTAAAGTAAGGGTTATTCAAATGCTTTTCTAAACATTAAACACATCTTCCCATAAAACATAAATAATGTAGCTCCATTTTGACTTTTCTGAGAGTCCCTGTGAAACTGAAGAGTTGTCAATAATAGTATCTTTGGCCAGCTTCCACATGCAGGCTGAAGGATTTCAATCAAGATTAGTTGCTCTTTGCAAGATTATGGACTCTCACCAAACTGTTGGCTTGCTATGGCTTGAATTTCTAAATTTAGTTATTCGGTAAGGCCTAACTGTACGGTGAAAGCAGTTCAGAGTTGGGATGTGGTGCTCAGTATACAAGGATGAAAATGATAGTGGTAGTGATCTGGAAAGGGTCTCTGAGTATCTCTGAATCTGGTGGTATAGAGGGTGACACCCAAATTTTAAAAAATAACTTGGCAGATAGATTGTGGAAATATCCAGTGTAAAAGGTGATTTGTGTTTCTTGCCATGCCACTTACAGTTCCTCAGAAAATGCCTCCAGCTTCTGCAAGCGCTAATCTCACACAAAGAAAAGAGGAAAACTTTTCATTTTTGAAAGGATGTGCCACTTATGAAAATGAATATAGAAGTATTCTAAATGTACTCTTCTTTGTATAGCAAAAAATAAAAAGGCTAAATACTAATGTTCAGCAAAGGAAGAAATGGTGGAGTGGTGTTATGGTTGTGTTAGGGAAGGGGATAAATGTCAGTGCAGCTGCTAAATGTAACAGCCACCTTCTCCTTAAGCTGAATGAGGGAACGATTAAATGCATCTGTGTTTAGAGAGAGTTGAAAATATTGAAGCATCCTCTGAACATTGAGTTCATATAATGATCATTCCATTAGAGCGATTTGTTGGTGGGCTGGAAGTTAAATGCAGAGGTAGGGGAAGGGCTTTGGCTGCAGTTGGTTGTTGGAGTGTGTGAAGAAAAGGGTAGATTTGCTACAGGAGCACACCAGAGAGGAACAGGGAAGCTCCAGGTGCAACCAGAGAAGCAGTTAAACTGCAACCCAAGAGTTTTACATAAAATACTTGCTATAAAGAAGTTTCCTTGCTCAGTTTCATACCATCTCCTGCTGCTTGATTCTTATTGAGTTCATGAAAATTGGGCGTTAACATACAATTTCCTGTAGATTGCACTGGGAAAAAAAGCCAGACTCCATCAATTCCTCCTGAGAAACAAGAATTTTGAGTTTGAATTTTGGATATATGCTTAAATAAAAGCCACCAGATTTTATTGAGCACTCTAATTACCTAGAGATGGCCCCTTTTCAAAAACACTTATGTGGGTAAGGTTAACAGAAATTATAGGGAATTATGTAGTGTATCTGCAGGAGGAGCATTTTTGACTCTCTGGTGTCTCTCCCCTCCCACCCTTTCTTTTTTTTGCTTCCCCAGAGACCATTTCTTGACTGCCTGCCTCCTAATGTCCAGAAAAAGTCGCCATGTGCGCTTGCTCTATTTCAATTCAGAATTTAAAAATAACTGATATTACTGCTGTATCTTTCTACTCAAACTGCATTTCTAATTATTTGCAATTGTCCATACTAGCTTTTATCAGTGTTCTCAATATAATTAAAATATCATTAAGAATGAAACAAACGCTCTTTTTAATAGCAATAGATTTTAGATACTGGGAATACCGTATACATCTGGGTGGAAGTGGTACAACCCCTCCTTATAAATTATTTCAAATGTACCAAAATGTGAAGCTTGTTTGATGCTGGTGTGGGAAGTGAATGTAATTATAACTTTGCAGCTGCTTCTCCTACAGAAAACAAACAAATAATAAGAATCACACTTTTGATTGCAACTAAAAAGGAATATGCTCAAAGGGAGTATCTTTTTACGAGAAAGAAGAAATCCTAACAAAAGCAATACTGTCCTGTCAAACTCATGCCAAGCACATTCACAACTATTGTTTGAAACTGTGACAAGAAAAAACACTTCCTCACCATTTATTGCCAGTATAAATTAAGCTATCGAAAAAGGCATGGGTAGACTTTTGGCTGTAGCAACTCTGAGTAGTGATTTAGGTGTTTAGGCACATGAAATAGTGGCAGTTGTACTTGATTTGGACAGACATAGGATGTTTGCATGAAAACAATCTACTGATTAAGAAGAGCTCAACTTTTGTTTTTTACTATAGGTTATTTTAATACTCTGCAGATTGTCATCTGTCCTGCTTCTTTTGTCCACTGCTGTTAATCGTTTTTCTTAACTCACTTCCAGATCATTAAGAACATATATTCACTTGATTATTTCTTGATGGGGACATTAATACCTTCCTGATACAAAACCAACAGTCTGTCTTTTTTTTGATGTGCCTGTGTGATGTATAACAGTAAATGATTGATATTGCAAATAATAATAATTGGGACAAATATTGCAGTTTGTTTGTCATGGAGAGGCTGCATGGCTTCCCAGATGACTTTCAGATGACGTGAGTTAATCTTTAGATTGGAATCACCATCCTAATTTGAAGTACGCAATGTACATATATTCCTTATTATTCCTTCTTTACATGCTGCTTGTTAAGCATAACTGCAGTCAAATATCTGGTCAGCCCAGAAATTATTTGATATCAATAGGTCCAACAGAAGTTATAAAAAATTGATGAATATTAATTTGCATGACTCATTCATAAAATATGCATTTTTTATGCTTTTAATGAAGCACTTACCTGAGCAATAATAAGAACAAATATTTGTCTCCTGGTGAGGACCTTTTCCTCCCTTATAACAGTCACCTGCAGTTCATACATTGTTATCATTAAGTACCCAGAAACAAAACATACACAGTACAGCAACAATACATTCTTTATTTGTAAAATGAGTCACATTTCTTCTATCCTGCTTCCCACAGATCAGGGCTTTAACAGGGATATAAATAAGAAACTTAACATATGTGACCTTCTGACCATGGAGTGTTAAATTCCAGGCACTGTATTGCTCTACCACTTTTTTCGTTTATTTCAATGTGTATTCATCATAGTTCTGTCGGAAATGGCATGATTTACAATTGATATTAGGTTATGATATGAATTACATTCAGATACACAGAGAGGAAAATTACGGAGGAGGAACAATTCTTGCTAAGGATGTTGGAAACAGTTTCCACTTAACTTTCAAATGTATTGGAAATGACACAATCATATTTAGGTGAAGTTTTATCTTTGGGAAACATCTGCTTCTCTATAAAAACTTTATCTGCTTCTGGATCTTGATATACGTAATTCCAATGTATGACCGCTGTGACTTGATTAATGAAGTCTGCCAATGCAAATGTTGTTTATTCTGAGCAAAAGGACTTGAATTAAACCCACTGAAGGTTTTGCTGTGATGCAGATCCAAATAGGCTTTTGTGGCTTGGAACTGTTCAGATACTTATTTAACTTAGCTCGACGATATCTGCATTTGAAACACAAGCAAATTGTGTCGGTAGTAGTATGTTCTCCTTCACTGTTCATAAAATATTGATTTTTATTTATATTGAAGCATTTCTAAGAAAGTGAAAAAATCAAATGTATTTCCATTCAAGCCAGCAATCAAGATGTAGTAAGAATTCTCTAAGTGAAAAATCACTTGAGGCCTCCAGTCCAACCCTGCAGTGCTGTGAGTCCCAGCTATTCAGAGAAGTCTATTCTGTTTTATGATCTGCTCCTTGGGGCTATGGATTTTTGGTATTTCATCATGAGTTTCTTCAGACACAAACAAATGTTCCCGATTTCACAGTTTCTCTATTTGGACTCAAATACTGTGGTCATCATAAAATACACTAACCAAAGGAGTCTAGTATATTATTCAACATCTCACTCCGATAATTAGTATTAAATAAGCCTGGAACCCATGTGAAAACCAATTAAGCGTAGGGGATACCTTTCAGTCAGGTTACTTTCTACCCTTAGATAGTCATGAGATCATATTTAGGATGCACTTGTTCACACAAGGTATAACACAACTATTTTGAAAACAAGGGCTATATTTTCTGATGTCCATTCATGATGGAGTTGAACAGCTACAAAAAGTGTAATGACTCTTATGACTATGGTCACTCCGTGTGAGTGAAGATCTAAGGAAAGGTATCATTGTAAGCATATCACTTTTTCTGCCTTATGAAGAAAGGATACAATTCTGAGTTTTTCTCGTATTTTGTGGTTGTGTTAAGTGAATTTTATCACATATGTATATCTGGAGAGCTCTCTTGCCTTTATTAGACTTAATATTTAAAGGAGTTGAAGCACTCAGAGGATTTTTCTTTGTGCTAAAATTTACTTTTGGCTGAAATTAAATTTAGAGTATTGTGATGTGGCATAGTGAGATGCTTCGGGAGCAGCCCTGATCTCTGTTGTGTTGAGGGAGTACTACCACTGAAAAGTAGACTCAATTTGTGCGGTCTCTACTCTCCTATAAAGCAGAGTGATGGCAGAGGTTGTTGTGATATACCATGGCCCATTAGGAAATAGGGAGAAAGAAGTACCTTTTTGTCAATGTACTTCGGGTTTCAGCTTTTGGAGTCAGATGAACTCAGTCAATCTTACTCAGGCTTCCTTCCTAACATACTCATAACATTTCTGTCCTTTGAGCATCCCAGAGGTTTATTGTGAATTCTGTGGATCCATGATCTTAACACAGCCTTTTTCTCCTTACTTATGGTGACATCAGTTTGAAGAACGAAGAAGTTACCTCAATGACATTGATTAAAATAATAGAATCATTCTGTCATTTAAGCAGAGAAGGTTATTTAAATTTAATATTCAGTTGGAGGGATTCCTTTTCTCTAATGATATTCACACTGCCCAGTGGGCTGGGATAAGGAGGGGGCATCTGCTCCCCATCTCTTGATCTATTTCAGTGTAGAAGTTGTGTGGTTATTGGTACTACTTGTGACTGATGGATTACATTTATTCTAAATGGGTAGTACTGGTTCCTTAATGATTAATTAAATTAATTTTGTCAGAGTCCTAATTGATTTTTAATCAAACATCTTTTGTTCCATCAAAATGCTCAGGCAGAGAGCCTTCTAGCTTAGTTATGTAGGAAGTGATGATAAAGAAATTCAGTGGGAGCTGCTGACTTGAGGATACACAGTCTGTCAGAACCCTAAGATTGCATTTACAGACTTGCTGTGGAGTGCAATAAGGTACTTAGAAGGAGGCTAAGGATACAGAACTGATGGTGGGAAATGCTAACTTTGACAGCCTATGGTGATGGAAAGTCATAATATAAGGCTATTAAATTTTGCTCTTCAAAAGCTTTACGTATTAGTAGTAGACAGCTCAAAACAGGCAGAGTTGTAAAAAAACAAGTTCAGAATTCATAGGGGAGCATTATCCTTAGAAATTTAAGGACAACTAACTATTTTTGAAAAAGAGACATGATACATTTAAATGGCATGTAGCTCAGTGGCAAGGAGGAGCCGAGTTATGTCTTGAAGGTAATTGAAGGCACCTTTTAGGAATAGGAAGAGAGGAGATGGTTCTTGACCTGGATCCTCTGGAACTCACGTCATCGCACAGGGACTTTGCCATCATGATAAATTATTTGAGTTTCAACTGAGTGAGTGTCTGAGTATCATTTATGCCGACTTTCTGATATTTCACTGCCAAGAGGTCAGGCTGCTGTATCTGTGCACAGATGAGAGTCACTTGAAGATGAATCCAGGTCTGGACACCTTACAGAGAGCAGCACTTAAGGGCTGTGTTAGTAGCAGAACTGGGTGTTTTTTGCTGGATATTAAATGAATGCCTGTGATTGAAACTGCCATGGAATTGGACATCGTTGATGTCTGAGTAGAACCAATCCTGACTGAAAATCAGAGCATGAATCAGGGATTTCTCAGCCTCTTGACAAAGGATGTGATAATGACCAGGCTGGATAACTGCCATCAGCTTCTGACTTATTAGAATTCTGATGCAAAAATGTTACCTGGGGACTGATGGTTGAATGAAAAAATACTTTTACAACTGAGAGTCTGGTATTCAGCAGTGCCTACTGCTGTGAAGGAACTGCATCTCGAAAACTCAACAAACTGCTTGATCATCAGAGAACAAAATCATAATCTTCTGTAATGCAGAGGGTATTATAATGAACTATAACTTAGCTTCTGATACTGAAGATTATTGCAACAAATTAATGCCCTACACAGAACTGCTTGTAAGGAGAGCATAGGAGACCTCACTATTTTTGTGGGCTGCTTCTTAAGCCAGTAACACAGAATGCTGTAGAGTGTGTGTGTGCACCAAGTGTTCACAGAATTTGGGTATTTCTTGTTTTAACTAGTTACCACTTTTTAATTAAAATTAGATATGATACCAAACACCCATGTTTTGTTGTGAATTTAGATCATGTCCCTGGTGGTTCAAGGGGACCTGTTATGACTAAGCATACAAGTCTGGGCCAAATTTAAATGTAAGACGAAATCTGAGATAAACCAACAGGAAAAGATTTGGAATTAACCTCTGATTCAGTGCATTTGTGTTGTTACTGAGATGCCTGACACTTTCTGCCTCTGTTACTCAGCTGAAAAATGGACATGGTAACAGTTCTTTCTTTTCCCTACCTTTTAGTTGCTTGCTTATTTTTTGAGTATTTGTGTTGGGGGATGGGCACAGGCTAGGGAGTTAACGACTGCCATCAAGTTCTCGGAGCAAGACAAAGACAGCGATCGAGGCCTGAGGCAGACCTCACCAGGTTGGAGCCATAGCCGCATGACGTCCTTGGCAGCCTGGGGGAGGTGCCGAGGAACTAGTGAACAAGGAACTCGTGGTCAACTGTACCGGAAGGAGGAAACCGCAAGGGGAGGGTTCTACATTGATGGATGTAACATGTGACCAATCGGAGTGAGTAGTGGGCATGGTTAACCATAGCTGTATATAAGCTTGTCTGATGCTCTCAATAAACAGATTCTGGCTGATCACATTGATCATGAATGTCAGCCCCTTCTTGCGTTATATTTGTTTTACTCAAAATGATCCAAGTAACACAAGACAGTAAATAGTAAAGTACTTGCTGTCAAAAACTGAAAAGCTTGCCTGAACTGTGAACTGAAACTGCTAAAATTTTCCTTTGACTTCTCCTTTTTGTTTCTATCACAAGGGATTTCATAAGGAGGTATCAGTTTCCTACAGATAATAATTAAGATTCATGCAACTAACTCAGTAGAATGCTCACATAACCCTCTAGCAGTCCCCAAATCCTGGGCTATTAGCCTGAAATAGGCTAATAGTAGAGAAAAAATTGGGACAGGTATGTTCAATATTAATGCAGAGAGATACAAAAGAACTATAGTGAAGGAGGAAGTATAGTGCGGAGGAAGTACCTTAGGCAAGAAAGTACACATTGAACTTAACTGAAAAATAGATCTAAACCTTTTAACATATTCCACTGTTTTTAATGATATAACATATTCACTGTGGTAAGTAAATTATGTAATGATTGAAGAGGGCTATGAAATTTAATTGTGTAGTATTTCTGTGTAAGTACAGAGGAGAAGCTCTATATTTCTGTGCTACTTCGTTAAAATACTTAATAAGCGTCCACTAGGAATGGTTTGTATTTACAATTGAAAGATAAGGCAGATACGATCAACAAATGAGCTTTTTATATAAGTAGTTCTAGTGGTTTAATTATTATGCTTTGTGTTCATTTGAAAAGAAAAAATTAAGAAAAAAATACTTTAATGTGTTCGTTCCAAAATCAGCTACAACTTGCAGCATTATATTTGCTCCTTGGTTTCATTAATGCAGATAAATACATATATTTATCTGGATTTTATTTACATTTAAAAGCAACTGTTGATATTAGTAGATCTGGCATCCTTTTCATGTCTTTCTGTTTTTTCTCCTGACATAATGACCTTTGTGAGCGTTTTTTTTGCTACTAACAATTCCACTGGTTCATGGGTGCATATTAAGTCAGTTCCTGAAACTTCAGCTTTTTGGCTTTTTTTCCTAGATGCTTATTTTAAGCTTTTGACTTATTTATACAGAGAAATATAATTCAGTAACTTTGAAAATAAATACCTTTGTCACAAAAACAATTTCAGTGATTTAGCAATGAACTAGGTTATTTGTATGTTTGTTTTTGTTGGTTTGTTTTTCTTCTTAGATGTCCCTTCTCTTTGAAATTTTTTCCATTTAGCCTATGGTCTCTGTAAGAAACACAGCCTCTAGCACTTTACAAATTTGGGCTCCTTCAAAAGAGGAAAATATTTATGAGGAAGAAGAGGAAGTGCTTGGTGAAAGCCATACACTATTTAAATTCTCAGTTGAAATTATTCCATGAATTTATCATTTTTCAAGTTTATAAGTTGTGATACAAATTACTTTGAGGAATTCTGGAATATAATTATCTCCACTTTTACTTTTTAATGTGCCTGAATATCGCCCACAGAATTTTTCATGGTTTGGGGTTTTTTTTATATCCTGTCTTGGGCATATTTTTTTTGTTTTGTGTTCCCTCATCCATCTTCTGAGTTGTACATAGATCAAAGATGGTTTAAAAATTCAGTTCAACACTTCATGTGTGTTTTGATGACCAAGATTCTGAGCATTTTGTTAGAACACAGGAAGGTGATTCAATGTTCTTTGAACTTAGGTTATACAAAAGCGTGATTACAACTTCACAGTGCATAATAAGTTCTTCTCTTTTTTAAAATCTGAAATATCTGACACAGTGTGGCTTATTATTCTTACTTTGGAAATCTTAATTAAGAAAAAATTAGCAATTTTAAAGCATTAGTCTCTAATGCACAAAAGTTAGAGAATAGTATGTATTTTCCTGAATAGATGCATATGGCAAGTGCTTTGAATCATGTCAGGACTAAGAGGAAATGGTCTGCAGTCCTCTGAACAGATGCTTAGATGGATTTAAAGAAAAAAAAAAAGCAGATTTCAAGTCTTTATTAGACCTCAAAGTGGGAAGCAGATGTAGCGTTTTAGGGCAGTAATACTTAAATTCTCATGTAACTGCTTAGAAACAGACATGTAATATGAGACAAACAGTGGTCTTTGCGGTAACACTGAAATCATAATGGCTTTTAATTTCAAAGTCAATATCCTAGCCTAATTCACCAAACCCATAGTAAAGAAAATATAAAGAAATAACTAAAATATCTTCTTGAGATCAACCTGTCAAAGAAACTTACACTACAATACTATTTTATGTTGTACAGTGGCCTACTGAACAATAGGTTTCTTTTATGTTTTGAAGTCTTCAGTAGGTCCCAGGAGAAATGAAGCACTGAAAGCATGAAGCTGTGTTCCCAATGAAAACTAAAATGAACTCTTAACAAAGGATGATGGGTTTTCTTTTTGTTCAATAAATTCTCTCTTAATTTAAAAAGATGAAACTGTGGTAACCTCTTAAACTCTTCCTTTTTGAAAAGGGGAAAATTTTGATTTCAAGTGTGTCAATATCTCCTCGTCTTTTAGCAAAAAGGCACTCTGAAAAAGAGCCATCGTCTTGCCTCCTACACATCATGAGGAGAGAGTGTTCTTTAGGGAAGATGAAATTATGATCATTTGCCCATACTGCATGTGTCACTTGACATGGGCTCATGGTGATGTGGCTACAAAAGATGGTCTTTAATACTGCTAGAATTCTTAAAATTTTCTTTAGAATGGTGATGGTCTGCCTGGGTCAGTGCATATGTGCTGGACTGTAGAAAATCCATAGTGGTCTCTTTATTACAGGGCTTTAATTATAAATCTATAAACCCATTTTACTCTTCAGTAAAAATGGGTTTATAGTACTTAATTTGGGAGAAATCAGGATGGTAATTTTAGGAATAATTTAGCTATCAAAGATTTATTGCACTTAATTACTTAGTGACTTAACATAGGTTACCAGAGATGTAGGAAGTAGCTATTACAGTATTGTGTGCCTTCCTAAAAGCGTGGGATTTGATTACGAAATTCTTGTACTAGAGTAATAGCTTGAATAAAAACTGAAACCAAAAAATATCATTAATTTATCACCCTGTTTCTCACTGTCAGCAGATTAAAAGCTGTTCTTCAAAATATGCCTACACTGGACAGTGCAATCTTATGTTAGCAGCTATTGTCTCTTTTTCAGTTGAATACTTCACTGTAGCACTACCCTAGTCTAGCTGTACTACTTAAAAGGGTAGCTTGAGCATCTTTATGTGGCAGTGCATTGTACTTGCAATTGTCTGTTGTCAGTATTTCAATTTGTCAAACACTTTCAGCTACCCAATGCTTTTACGTTTTGTCAATTCTCTACTAGGTAAAGAGCTTGATAATGAACAGTGAGAAACAGTTCTTCATTATCTTGTGAGAATGGAATCTGCAGTTGTGTAGAAGTGCAGCAGCAATAGTCCTTCTAGACATGGTTCATTAAAAGGTGCAGGCATTTTCTTCTGTCTCATATTCATAAATGAAAAGGGCCCTTTATAATTAAATACATCATGTAAAGACTACTAATATCAGTAAAAGTTATGTTGATTTCAGTGGTAGGTGATTTACTGGGTTGTGTTTCACAGGTGGTCCTGGTTGAAGAAAAGTTGCAAGACTTAGTAAGTATTCAAAAATGCAATCTGATTAGTAATCAGACCTTCCTAGCTAATAGCACAGGAGGAAAAAGAGAAGTTTATTTCCGTGTAATCTGGAGCCTTCAACATAAGAAGGACATCGAGCTTTTGGAATGTGTCCAGAGGAGGGCCATAAGGATTATCAAAGGGCTGGGGCAACTGTCTCATGACAACAGGCTGAAGGAGTTGGGGTTGTTCAGCTTGGTGAAGAGAAGGCTCAGGGGGGACCTCATAGTAGCTTATCAATACCTGAAGGGGCCCTACAGAAAAGCCGGGGTAGGGCTTTTAAATAAGATATGTTATGGATGTAAATTTGAAGAGGGGATATTCAGGCTGAATATAAGAAAGAAATTCTTTATGGTGAGAGTAGTGAAACATTGGAACAGGTTGCCCTGAGAGGTTGTGGATGCCCCCTCCCTGGAGGTATTTAAGGCCAGGCTGGATGAGGCTTTGAGCAACCTGGTCTAGTGGGAGGTGTCCCTGCCTGTAGCAGGAGGGTTGGAACTACGTGATCTTTGAGGTCCCTTCCAATGCAAACCATTCTACGATTCTATGAAGGTGGCTTTCCCAGACCAAGATAGGGAGTGCTGTGAAAAAGCTTGATCATGCATACATTCAATTTATGGGGAGACATTTCCAGGTGATTTGTGGCAGTACAATAAGTGGATGGATAGGAAAAAAATCTACTTTAGAAAAAGAATAGGAAATCCCATGTGCTACCTCTTCTTGCTAACACCTATTTTCTGAGTAAATTCAAGGTAAGAAGGAGTATATCTTGTATTATTTATTTCTGCTTGGGAATATATCTCAGGATGGAGAAATAGTTTGTGTTGGCTGGCATACATGATGAAGTCTGACTGAGATTCAGATATTCCATTGTTTTCTTCTTCTGAAGCAAATTAATGGCATAGGGTACAGGCACTAGGCTGTTAGAGATTTTATGAAACTACTTCTCTAAAGGCACAAACATTCCCAGTCATTTTTCGAGATCAAAGGAATAACAGAAAGAACTTTAAAAAGTCACCAGTAATGGAGAGGTGATTTGACAAGTCACAGTTAGAATCACAAAGATCATTCCTTTAATATTTGAAAAAGTGAAACCTACTTGGTACTCCTTCATCACCATGCATGCGCCCTCAATTAAAGCAGTGCCCCTGATAGCAGGCAGTATAATCTGCATTTTATTTCACTCATGAGCAAAATAACAAGTTACTCAGGCCTGCGGCACTCGTGAGTGATATGGGCCGTGTAATATCCTCTTCACTGAGTTTCCTATTATTAGGCTTGAAATAAAGAGTTCAAAATTAACTGTGACAATTATTTAGCTACCATTGGCTTCACCATTAGCTTCTGCAGTTTACTGCTAATAAAACTTTAAATTTGCTATTACTTGTAATAACCTTTTTGCCACCTTAGCTGTAGAAATTAGACAAAGGACCCTGCCACAACATGGCTAATGACTTTTTCTAGTTGTGGGGAGGAATTGACAAGAAGTAGTGGTTGTTGTTTATAAAATGTTAATATGCCAAAGTATGATATTTGGATTTTCAGCTGATTAATTTGAAGCATGAGCTGCTTTTAACAGGCATCAGTGTTTTGTGGGTCATGTGTTTATCTGACCAGCTTTACCTGCAGTGTGTCAAACAGATGAGCATTCTTTCTTGAGCTATCAGGCGGTTTTGAAAAACTGACACAGAAGCGAGTACAGGTAATTTCATATTTCAGAAGCATTGCTGAGATCTTCTGTTTGGAATGGGTGTTATGGAGGCAAAATTCTGATCCCAAATGGTATCACCCTAAAAAAATTTATAAAATGCTGTCTGGATTTTTCCTATGTTAGTACAAATCAAGAGCTGCTCTCAAGTAATTGAGCCTGTAGTGTAGTGTAAGTTGTGGAACTGAAATCTGCAGCTCAAAATCCACTTTATTATCCTTGCAATCTTTGTTTATCCGTTTTGACATCTTTTCTAAGCTGTTGGCTTTCAAGCGTCTTAGATGCAATTTGCAATGATTTCATTGAGGCAAGGATTTTGGCAACTTTGATCTGATGTAGTGCCATCCAGAAGTACAGATTGTTAAATATCAGTAAAAATAACAAAAGAATTAGTTATAGGCATACCAGTGAAAAGGAAAAATGCAAAGCACTCAAGTTGAAATGCAAAAACCCATTGAAATCCCCTTAGGTAGAACCTTTTAAGTAGGTACACAAATTTTGTGTGACTGCACAGTCAGACAAGTCCTAATAGGATGCAGAGGGAACAAGAAGCAATGTGAAGTAACCAGTAGGGGAATTGATTGATGGTGAATATATATCAAATGCCTCTTTTCACATGGTATTCAAAACTTGGAATATTGACTTTGAGGTAGATATATATCTGCCTGTGCTTTTATTTCAAGATATATTTTCCTTTTTGGAAGTGGATGGCCACTCGTTCCCTTTAAATAATGCATCATTGGTTTGAGTAGTTACAAAGAATGTGAAATTGAGTTCACATCCAAATCTTTCTACATGTCTGGGACTTGACCTATCTTTTAGACTGTATACATTTCTAGAGGCAGATACCTAATAAGGCTGTTACCTAAAAGAGTTCAACTCATTGAATGCAAGGGATCCTAGGAGGTTCTAGCTCTAACCCAGGGATTTGTACTGTGCCAGGAAGAGGGGAAGCTCTTGCTTTCAAACACTGCTCCATGGCAGTGACTGTTTTGTCTGGCCATTGTTAAATACGTGTGCATTTTGGATCATAAACTAGTAGATAGTGTTTCAGCTCCTGAAATTGAAAGTATTAAATGAATATTCTAAACGCAAGAAGGCCACACTCTTTGCTGTGGCCTTTCTCTGGCATAAGTGTTCTTCAGTTCTTCATTTTGCATGTGGAATAAATGTGAAAGAGATATTTTTCTTTCCCTTTCATCTCCCTAGTCCTTGTCTTTGTGAAGGATAGGAAACTCTACAGCAAGATGGGTTAAAGGAGTAAGAATTCCTTGAAGAACTGAAACGAATGTAGCCTGAGTATTCAAGGCCTTCAAAGTAGATGTGTCTTGATCATCAGTTGGAATTAGACTGTAAGAGAGTACCAGAGGTAGGAAAAGAAAGTAGAAAGGTCTTGTTGATGCTTATCATGTTTCTGCATTTCCAGTTTTGATTGCTTATTTTCTCCTACCCTACTGGTTACTTCATAGAAACCAGACTGAACGTAATGGACCGTGGTAGTGGTAAAAAGAAATCATGATTGCATGAATCAGGAAGGGAAATGAATATGAAAGCCAGTGAAGAGTGAAAGGATGGAGGAAGTGACAGGCATTACAGGTCTGAGACGTATTTTTGTTTGCTATTTTTTCTTCCTTTAGTCTATAGGTTGACTACTAGTTTGAGAGAAAAAACCCTAGCTACGTAATTAAATCAGTTTTATTTTAAAGAAAAATAAATAATTTTGGGTAGTATTTTTTCACTTGTCTCCACTTCTTAGTCTGTTTCCTGCCCCCCCCCCTTCACTGTAAGCTCTCAGCTTGGATTTTGTAGAGCATGTGAACCTTCTTTCATTAATAGCAGGTCAAATTACCCTGATTATAGTACCACCTCTTTAGACTGTTCAGCAAAAAAAATATTGAAAAAATGATGCACTACACATTATGCAAATATGTACTACCAGTTCTTTGAGGGGAATCTTAATTTGTTCTTTCTCCTACATTTTAAATGAGTTTTTATTTTAAATTATTTAACTAACTTGTTTGAAAACATTACTGTGTGGAGACATAGGCTCATTACCTTGCTGTATCACCTGAAAGAAATCTCAGGAGTGAGGATGATGACGATAGTGTAATATATTATCTTACAAGAGGTTATTCTGATGTTGTTGTTCTCAGTGCTGGAGTCAAGAAGTCAGTGCTTCCAGCAATGTGCTGATAGCATGTGGGTCTACCTGTTGATAGATAGGCTTGGATGCTTCTTGAGATTTTGAGGAAATGGTTTTAATTGGAAAGGCACCACCTCTAGCTTTGAAGCTCCATTGACACTATTTCTCATAGTAATAATACACTGCGTGTGGAATTTGTTATGGATCATTTCTAACTGGTGCTAGGTACTACACTTCTCAAACTTCCAAGTTCAAGGAATGTTTGAATTCTCCTTTGAAAATACTGTAGGTATACTTGTGTGTGATGTCTGAGAAAGCACTAAAAAGAGGAAAAAATACTCTGTTCCTAAGTAACGTGAACATGCAGAATGTTTTGTGTCCTCTGCTTTCTCCCTAGAGGAGAAAAATGCTGGGAGGAAGAGAGGGGGACATTTTACAATATTTTATCATCAAATTGATGGATTTCAAATAGCTTATTTTGTGTATGTCTTGGTACTGTAGGAGTAGAATAAACTTTAATCGAAATTTATGAAGCTCTCTCTTTGAGGCAGAAGGCATCAATTGAAGTATACAAGTCTGTCAAACAGCCCTCTCAGTGGGTACTTGTGTTATTTCTTTTTGAATCACACAGTGGGGAAAGCAGCAGAGGAGGGCAGTGTGGGCTGTGGATGTCCTCAGCATACACAGTGGTTGCTCTTAGGGGGAGCAACATAGTGCTGTGGTGAGCACCAGTTCTCTTGTTTTGGACTTAGTTTTCTTTCCTTGGCTCAGAGTGCTCTCTAGCTGGCCTGGCCAGCTGTCTGGTTTCCCCTTGTCTTTCTCAGGCCAGAAGGGGCTATTGTGAACTGTCTCATCTTCTGGTGTAGCTTTTATCTCGAGCAATTAAATTTTGTGGCATGAATGGTAAGAGAATTAGTTGCAGAGAAGGAGGGAAAAATAATTAAAAAAAAAAAACAAAACAACAAAAAACCTCCTTTCAGTGCAGCATTCATTTTGTCCAAGTTAAAGTTGC
Organism: Turnix velox; assembly: GCA_013400935.1. Taxonomy (NCBI): domain Eukaryota; kingdom Metazoa; phylum Chordata; class Aves; order Charadriiformes; family Turnicidae; genus Turnix; species Turnix velox. Next base: position 775,534 of record VZTY01000823.1, on the reverse strand, counting down.
TGTAGAAGAATGATTGTTGAAGTCATAAACTTATAGCTAATGACAGAAACAACTGTATTTAATGTAACTTAATTATGTTAATTGATTTGACAACCTGAGAGAAAGTTTTTGAATGGATGAGTGTTAGCTGGAGAGAATTCCTGTGGAGTAAAGACAGAAACTGCAGTTTAGCCCCAGTGAGTAGGATGTACAGTGAGATGAAAGTAATGGGCCATAAAAGCAATGTATTTATTGAGTCTGTGATTTTTAGTATGCATTAGTTATTGAGTTCCTGGATTAGCTCTGAGAGATATTCTGTAAATCTTGTGTGGGGCTGACGGCTGAAAGGCCATTGGGGAGGGGTCATTTAGTGAAAATGTTTTCCTGTTAATAGCTGTATCCTTTCTTTTTATTGATCATATGAATTTAGTTGGTTGCAATATATGTGCATTTTTTCAAATGGTTGCTTTGAGGGCATTGTCCTCCTCAATACAGAGTTCACTAGATGTTCAATTACATACCACACAATTACAGGTTGCCTTAAAAATTAATCGAAGAGGCTTTAGGTGTGGGCTTGTGCTTCCTCATCCTTCTCTAAGGTGGTGAATTTGCTCTAATAGCAAAATTCTCCAGGATATCCAACAATTACATGCTGTTAGAAAAGGAAAAGGGTTTTGGAGAACTCCAGAGAAATATAAGTTCCAAGGAAAGTTAATAAGTTTTATTTGACCTTTTAACAAGTCTGAAAGAGAAGAAATAACCTCCCCAGTTGAAGACACGATTGTTGGCAGAGTCAGTGCAATGGCCCTGGGACTTGAGAGGTCCTGCTCCCTCTCTCTGGCTTGTGGCCTTACTTCTTTCCCTTGTCCCAGCTCCTCTGAATCTCCATGTGAGCTGCTGTTGGTTACTATAATTATAGAAAATAATTTAGATACTTTACTGGGTTAGTTTTATTCTGATTTGTTGAGCTGCTTGGGCTTCTGTGTAGTTGAGTGAGGGGGAGGAGGAGAAGAGGGGGCAGTGAGAAAGGAGCAAGGTTACAGCAGAACAGGGCACCTTCAGCAGTGGCCTGACATCAGTTTAGCTCAAGCATTTTATCTGGCTCTGTGACTGGGTGCGTGAGACCATAGCATCAACACTTTGATATGTGGATCAACTGCAGAGCTTGGCAAAGAGGGGAAATGAGCAACTGAGGAACAAGAGTCTTCAGGAGGAAGACTATTGTGGGCCATAAACAGTGTGTCAGCTGGATCTGTAATTATTTTTTTCCAATTCAGTAGGGTTACATGTTTCAATCTTTGTGGTGAATGGGAGGAAGTGTGAAGGGTTTGGATGTTTATGAATGCTTGAAGGGTAGTTAAGCCTTCAAGAAAAGAAGAGTTATAAAAATTTTGCCTGGTGAAGACTACCATGGAGCTTATCATATAGTGCTCTGCTGTTCCTAGGAGGAACTGAGGATAAACTCCACACTTTGATATCTTAGAACACTATTTGTCATGAATGCTATTCCCTAGCAGCTTCAAGAGAAATTGCAGTTTCAATCTTCTGTAGCTTTTAGTTTGTTCTTTAAGGTCCAGAAGGCAAACTCTGCTGGCAAACCAACCACACTGAACAGTCCTTCAAGAGCTACTTGAAGAAATTGTCCTCAAACATTTCATCTTTTGAAAGCTTTCCACTCAGAGAAGACAGCCGCTCTGTTAGCTGTGAAATATAATCAGCTCCATTACTGCAACAAATCAGGCATCTGGTGGTAGGCACAGGAAGCACAAGCTTGTATAGAGAGTCTGATCTCCTGGAGTAATTCTTGTTCTTGCAAACAATTAAAGGAAGGCTGGAGGTCTGTCACAGCATGAGATGTTACTTTGCTGGCTAGTGATATCTTTTATCTTGAAATAAACACAAACACCCCCATAAGTGCAATTAAATACAAATAAAGTGTCATGAGAATGAAGGAATGCTTGAAACCATAGAGCAACTGTAACAAATTAGGTTATATTTGCCTGAATCTTGAGATAGCCTGAAATAGTAATCCTGAATAATAGTGTTTTTACCTGCCAACTCAGATTTAATTCCCAAGTCCCATCACTTGAGTGGCTCTGTCCAATGCAGAGTTTAAGAGACTTAGTTGTGGAATGGCAAGACCTTTTGACACATGTAGGCATCTCAGTGCCTACTGCTGGGCCACTTGTTTTACCATAATTTCCATTTTTAAAGAGAGATTGATGTGCGATCCTGGGAGCATAATGCTGCAGGAAGAGGGTGTTTGTGTTTATATCACTTAAGCAAGGGCCTTGGTTATAAACTTGGAGAATCTTAAACTTGTGGTTTTACTATACACCTGAAAACTATTTTAGACTTCTGTAGCTTTTTTGGTTAATGGGAGCATAGACCACAAGAAGCCAGTGTTATCATGCTTGTAATAAAAGGAATTTCATAACATATTTTCCTCTTCATATTGCTTCTAGATTTATAATATTTTAAGCTACCAAAAAAACTAGTGTGGCTGTTTTTAAAACAAACTTTGTTGTGTAATGACTTACCACTAAATCCTAATGCATTTTTGTTTTGTTTCATTTTGTGGCTCATTTCTTGCTCTGCACTCCCAGAGATCTTCAGCTCTATGCTTGCTTTCTGAGTCACAAATGAATTTTTAAAATAAGCACTTGTACTGTGAACCATAAAGCAAAATACAGAGAAGGAATCAAAAGGAGAAGGTAATTTACTTTTAGTGTTCTGCAAAGAAACTTTCACTTGGCTTTTCCTGTTGTTCTGAAACTGTGAAAATCAATATAGAAACATATATTCTGAAGGCAGGTCATCTGTGCACTGGGTGTTTGTAACAGTGAGCTTTGAAGGGGATACTTATGCCCTGTCTGACATGAATTTACAGTTCTTTGCACTAAGTGTCCTGATGAAACTACATTTTAGCTGAAGCTATCCATCTCAACAGCTATTACTTTTTACCATTTCAGACTGCTATCTTTTATTATGGATTCACTGATAGATCGATATGACACAAGCAAGATGAAAGTCAGTTTGCTGTACATGTCTGTTATAAACTTCAGACGTCAGAAAGCATTTTTTTTTTTTTGGTAAAGAGGGAATATATCATCCCCCAGAAGCCTCACAAATGCTATATTAAGTAAACCCAAGTTTCCTTTTAGTTTCTCTTCAGTCAATCCATGCCTCAAAATCTATTTTGAGATCACCTTGGCCATTCAACATAACTAAATTGAGGAAAATTTGAAAAGTGAGAGAATAGAAGTTGAGTGAGAAAGAGTCAGTAGAGGGGAGTGCTGACGTGTCCATGTCCAAACAGAAGAAAGTCTCAGTATGTGTGCTCAGTTATAAAGTTTATTATAAGACAGAGTGAATCCTGCCAGTTTTAAACTGACAGCATGAAAATAAAGTTTCTATAAGGAGACTTCAGAACTTCTGAGAATGGGTGGAAATTGCCTTAATAAAATATCTGTTACAAAGCTGTCCAGCAGAATAAGAAATGCCTCAGGGCCACTTTTTGATCTGGCTAGGAGAGAATGCAAGTGGGTATGTGAGAGGCAGTGCTGGCCTGAGCTGATAGCTGGGTCTACCTGCCTGGGGCTGCCAGCACAGCCTATGAATCCTGCTCACTCTCCTGCAGCCTCTTGGTTGTCTTTGGCATCAAAAAATTGTAGAACCAGTTATACTTTTCCTGGAATTAGGAAGAATATGAAAGTTTCCTTTAATATTGGCTCATTCACAGGACTATCTTTTTCTTGGTTAACAACCTGGCTTCATGAAATATTTAGAAAATGTCATGTTCACAATTTCTTAAAACTGGTTACTAAAATATTTATGCTAACATGTAGAATATTAGCCATCATTGAACCAAGTTTCCAGTTTTTCACAGGTTCATTATAAATTTTTGTCTTTTCCACCTATATTTCACCTGTACATTTGTGGTGAACTGCTTGTGGACTCCCGTGCACTCTCGCAGCTCGGAAAGCAATTGGGATCCTGGGCTCCATCAGGCGAGGGGTGGTCAGCAGGGATAGGGAGGTGATT